>OZ012703.1:28391719-28597688 GCA_963942595.1 Cylloceria caligata
ATTTATATATCAGGGGTACAAATTGAAAATGCGGGTTTGATAACAGATGGCGTTACTAACGCTATACGCATCAGGCAGTACTGTGACTATGTTCATGTCAAAGCTACGTCTTATAGCTTTAATTTTCAGTATGTGTCAATTTGTCGCAGTGTCAAATTCATAGTTTTTTTTGAGCTCTCAATATGTCGAGTTTCGTGCCAACAAAACAGCATTTGCGGGAAGTTTTAATTTACTTCTTTAATTTGAAGAAAAGTGCTGCTGAAGCACATCGATTGGTCTCCGAGGCTTATCCGAGTCATGTTCCATCGGTTTCAACGTGCGAGAGATGGTTTGTGCGGTTTAGAAGTGGTGATTTTGACGTTGAGGACAAAGAGCGGCCGGGCCAAGTGAAAAAGTTGAGAATGCTGAATTGGAGGCAATACTCAATGAAGACTCGTGTCAAACTCAACAAGAGCTCGCAGATTCATTGGGAGTGACACAACAAGCCATTTCCCATCGTATAAAAGCCCTCGGAATGATCCAAAAGCAAGGACATTGGGTGCCGTATGAGCTGAAGCCGAGAGACGTCGAGCGCCGTTTTTTTGCATGCGAACTGCTGCTCGAACGGCAAAAACGGAAGGGTTTTTTGCATCGCATTGTCACTGGTGATGAAAAGTGGATCCATTACGATAACCCGAAGCGCAAAAAATCATATGGTTACCCCGGCCATGCATCATCATCGACGGCCAAACCAAATATTCACGGCGCCAAGCTCATGCTCTGTATTTGGTGGGACCAGCTGGGTGTGGTGTATTATGAGCTATTGAAATCGAACGAAACCATCACAGGAGCACTATACCGAACTCAATTGATGCGTTTGAGCCGCGCACTCAAAGAAAAACGGCCACAATACGAGCAAAGACACGACAAAGTAATTTTGCAACATGACAACGCTCGGCCACATGTTGCAGCGCCGGTCAAAACATACCTACAAACGCTGAAATGGGAAGTCTTACCCCACCCGCCGTATAGCCCAGATATTGCTCCTTCCGATTACCACCTTTTCCGATCGATGACACATGGCCTAGCTGACCAGCGCTTCCATTCTTACGAAGAAGCCCAAAAATGGGTCGATGACTGGATAGCAGCCAAGCCGGCCGAATTTTTTCGCGACGGTATCCGTAAATTGCCAGAAAGATGGGAAAAAGTTGTGGCTAGCGATGGACAATACTTTGAATAATTCATTTGTTACCATTTTTTCAGAATAAACGTTCAAAAATAGAAAAAAATCCCGCATTTTCAATTTGTACTCCTGATAATTTTGTAAAATAATGATAAAAGCACGTATATACAAACGTGTACAGAACGATTTGGAATTACTAAGAATAAATTCGAAGCCTGTATTTTCTGTCCTCATATTATTCGAAAGTTCCCCTACCATGTCACACGCATTTTTATATTCAGCTAGGACAGGTATCAAAGAGACGTCAGATGTATATTTAATCGTAACAGCTGCGGAAAGGTTAGTTAAAAGGGAAACTGCCTGATGAGAGCATCTTTGCCTCTCTTTCCAACCATAATGAATTGCTGGTATATTTGTGATCGACTGCTACAAGGATCCTTGGAATCTCACCAAAGTGGTGTACTATTATATTACAGCGAATCAGGTATGAAAACACGTATTAACAGTTCACGACCATTTCGCCGTAACTGCAGTTTCTTATACGAAAATGTCAGAGCAAAACAGCTTTTTATGGAGCTGAAAAATAACGAGCGTTTTCATTTACCGTTGTTATAAATTGTAGTTTCAACTAATCAATTTTTTTAATTAACAAAATTTTTTAAAAACCTATGGACGGGGCTCGGTTATCGACGGCTGGGCATGTTTAACCGGTTAATGTGGTACAGAATATTTTTTACCGTAAGACCCAATCTACTTATCTTCCGTAAGTCCCAAATTTGCTCTAGCGATGGTCGGCTACATACCGACGGTTGACAACCGATCTACTTTACCTATCGCCGATACATTTTCTACTGACCAGCTACCAACATTATATCTACTTTACCGACTGTCGGTAACACGATTACCAATAGTAGATGGCGCGTTGGCAATTTATTGTCTACTTGATCGCCTGCCAACATTAGATGTACTTTCACAGACTGTCGGTAACACGATTACCAATAGTAGATGGCGCATCGGCAATTTAATATGGATCAAAATCCGTCAGATGGCGCGGCGACGCTGCACCAATCAGAACACTGGGATAGGTGATTTGGGGTATGGGGACTGCTGTGGACCATTCAAGGTTAGGGGTAGGGGTGGTGAGGATTGTGGGGGACCAATCAGGAACGGGGGGTGGGGTGGTGGGGCAGACACGCTCACTCCACACCCAAGGACCCACCAATGAGAAAGCAGCATGGGGGGGGCTAGTCTAGACATACCCTGGCGCCAGGAGGCCACGCCCTCTCTCTCTATAAAGGGCCTCTTTTACTGTTGTCGTAGGTGGCTAACGATCGGATGATGGGGTTAGTATTGGCTGGTAATTTTGGAAGTAATCGCGTGTTAGTTTGATGTCGAGTGAATCGATGCGGGAGATGTAAGCTAATAAATAAATGATTTCGTTGCTGATATAGCGCTGGTAGTCGGATGAGGATGAACGGGTTTGCTTGAAGCCGGTTCTAAAGCGTCTACGCTCGAATATGCGGAGTGATTCCATGATGGAATGGTTAGAATTCCACCAAATAGGCGCAGCATAGGTGAGGATAGGGCGAATTAAAAGTAAGTAGAGAATAATTTTAGTTCTACTACTTAAAAGATTGTTATAAAAGGTTCTGCTGTTATGGAAAGACGCGGCTCTCGCCTTGCCAAGCTGGGTCATTACATGTACATTCCATCCACATGCACCCCCAGACATTTTACTGAGTTGGTATGTGGTATAGGTGTAAGAGTGTTAGTGGCGGGATTTGGTGTCTGTATCGAAAAATGTTTGTATGTGTTTCTATTGATTTTGGAAAGGTAGGAATGTGTTTTTCTGAAGAGGATAATTTCGCATTTCGTCGGATTAAGTCGGAGGTTCCAGCTGCAGAAATATTTATTAATTTTGTTAATTAGGTTGTTGAGATTCGTTTGGATTTTGGGGACCTGGTTGCCATATTTGTATATAATTAAATCGTCTGCAAAAGCAATGGCCGAGGTGTTACTATTGGGTTTGTTAAGGTTGAAAAGAGAAAGTAGATCGCTGGTAAAGATATTGAAGAAAATTGGGAAATTTACCGTGCCCTGTTGTAATCCTTCTTTATAGAAGAATGTTTGCGAAGAGGTGTGTTGAGTTTCCCAGGTTATGAATGATTTGTTATTAATCATATCCCAGATCAGGTGCATCAACCAATCGAGGAACTTTTTTTGATGAAGTTTGTATTGGAGGCCGTCTAGCCACGCGGAAGCGAAGGCTTTTTCTAAATCTAACAGTGCTGCCCTCACTAGGCGACAGCTGCCTACTAGTTTGTTAACGTCTGATAATTACTTGTGTACTGCATGGGTAGTGGAATGATTATGTTTAAAATCGAATTGTGTGTCCGGGATGATATTGTTAGTAATGCAGAATGCGTTTATGCAAGTGTTAAAGAGAGATTCATAGACCTTAGAGAGACTCGGGGTGAGGGTGATGGGTCGGTCACTGGCAGGGTGTGATGGGTCTTTATTTTTCTTTAAGATGGGTAAAATTATTGCAAGTTTCAAGGATTTCGGAAAGTATTTAAGGTTGATAGCATTGTTAAAGATGATGGTTAAAGCTGTGATGATTTTTGGGGTTAGGTGTTTGAGTATCAAGGCGGGGGGGGGGGAGGGGGTGTTGTCAATTCCACATGAAGTTTTCTTAGGTAAATTCATGAGTAATCTGGTTAGCGTATATATGTCACAGAACGGGAAAGGGTATAAGGAGGGAATGTTAGAAAGGTTAGTAGATGGATTATTATTATTGAAACAGGTGATGTGAGTGTTTAATGAGCGTGCAGTGTTGATGGCTCTTTCGATGGGTCTTGTGCGTTTGACTAGTTCGGCAACTCTCGATCCCGTGTTGAGGTGTCTGGGGGAATTGATGTGCTCGTAGTGGACCCCGATGATATTTAGGATGTCGTCAGGATAAGTAAATGTATAGGCGTTATTAATAAGTGGCATGTTATCTATTACGCATGTACTGCGGTAGAGGATTGTGTGGTTATGTTGGTGTATCTGTAATTTGTTGGTGTATCTGTAATTTGTTGATGATAAAAGGCTGAGTGTTTCTAAGTTGTTTATTAATTTTAGGGAAAAAGGATGGTGCCTTAATGTTGTTGCTGACTAATTTTAGTAACATCTTGGTATGTAATACTAGGGGGGAACCTGGGAATACTCCAAGAATATGTATATGTGTAATAAATTAACCAGTTTTCTTTTCCGCTTTTGTAGATTAGTGATTTTGCTGTTGATGCAGTGTAGGATGTGGTTTGTGTTTCTAAAGGTAGGTACGGACACCGCAATAGAATCCTGGATCGCTGTAGTAATGGTGGCCAGATGGTCGTCGACTTCAGGGGTACTGAGGTTCCGGTTGTTAAGGGTAGGGGCGCTCGCTCGCTCACTGGAATGCGCTGGTGCAGCAGAGGATGGCCTGTTTAGCGATCGACGTTATGATTGATTTGTTTAGTTGACTTGCAATTAAGAGATAATAAACAGAAAACATTTCACCTTTCGGCAAATGCACTCGACTGCTCCATTCACCGAAGTCAGTCCAAGTTTTCACATTAACCTGAACGGTCGATCCCGGCTTGGACTCGTACAAATGATTTAAGTCTCAAACTAGAAGTCAGAGTAAACGGTCCCTTGTCACTAGACTTGAGAGCGCAATCAATGTTAGATTCGTTATTGAAGTATATTGGATTAAATTGTAATACTTCTCGTGAATAATTGAACGGATCTTATTCCGTTCATTAAAATAAACTGTTACGAGTCATCGAGCGAGGGCATACGAAGCGCCAAGTGGCCAAATAGCAAACTACGAATTCGTAGTTTTCGGATTTCGCCGAAAATACAATAGTATTATATAAAAAAACATTAAAAATAAATTCTTTCATTTAGTATGATTTGCGGTCTGGTCGGTCTCTCCATGCAATTTTTTTTGCATAGACACAATAAATCGAATTCGTAATTCACAATATCGAAAATTCGTGGCAGCTGTCGTTAGCCATGACGCTTTTCTCGCGAACTCATTAATTCATTTAACTACAATTTTCACGCATATCTGCTACACTTCACTGGACCAGACCGCAAAGCTTACCACTGCACTGCACTTAAACAAAAAAATTCTAACTTGTTTCATTGCAAATTTAAGCGATAATCCGAAAAGTACGAACGGATATGTCAAAATCGTGTTCGCGGCCATATTGCAATCTATGCTATCTAATTGTTAGTTCCAGCTCCTGACGGTAGATTCGCGATTCACGGTTGTCGGTATAAGCGGATAAGCGGGCGTGAAGGCATAAGCGTAAAGCGGGCCCCGAGACAAGACATTTTTTTATTCTGACTCAATGTTGCTGTAGAATCTATGTTGGTTTCTCGATTGAAAGTTTATTTACTGTACCCGGCCACATGGATCGGTGGGATACGACTCGGCGCAGAACCAACGATACTTGGGAGTTGGAGGCAGAGCTGCCAGAAAGCGGCCGCAGCAGCACGACGCACACAAGCGCACGCCCGTGTACGTGTGACCGCCCGAGCTCGTGGAGCATCAGACAATAGAAGAAGACAGATATATGACTGTCTGTCTCTTTCGCTCTCGCTCGGCTCGGGCTGCTCGCGCTGCTACTGCTGCTAGTGCTCAGGCTGTCGCGCGATCCATTTAACTCTGACTGAGACGAGCGCGTAACGTATGTTAATTTGCGGTCGATGATAATTCGAATCCACGCAGTGAAAAATTTTTTTTTCAGTAATTATTGCATTTTACGATTAATTAATTATTGTTATTTTATATTTTACATAATTTTGCTATTTCTTGTTTTGTTACGTATGTGATACGGGCCATGTTATACCTCATAAAAACCGTATCGGTACTATTGCTGCAAAGAATGGACTATAAAATGTAATGGTTGCTTAAAAAATTTGAGACAACGAGAACTCGAACTGTCATCGGCCGCGGATGAGAGATATAACGCGCACGCTTCACTGATTATCGTTGTTAAGCTGCATTAGCAAATTAAGATACCCAAATTTGATTCAAAGGTTCTGAAAACTAAAAATATAACAGTTAATCCAACCAACCGCGTTAACGATTGTTGAAAGAATTACCAAAAGAACGCAATCCACTCTTGGCCAACGTGTACGTTATTTTCTTCTTTAGTATATATATATGTTTGGCAATATACTTAATAATTTGTTACCACGAATTAAATGAAAGCAACGTTATGTTCTTTTTAATTATCAGGAGTACAAATTGAAAATGCGGGATTTTTTTCTATTTTTGAACGTTTATTCTGAAAAAATGGTAACAAATGAATTATTCCAAGTATTGTCCATCGCTAGCCACAACTTTTTCCCATCTTTCTGGCAATTTACGGATACCGTCGCGAAAAAATTCGGCCGGCTTGGCTGCTATCCAGTCATCGACCCATTTTTGGGCTTCTTCGTAAGAATGGAAGCGCTGGTCAGCTAGGCCATGTGTCATCGATCGGAAAAGGTGGTAATCGGAAGGAGCAATATCTGGGCTATACGGCGGGTGGGGTAAGACTTCCCATTTCAGCGTTTGTAGGTATGTTTTGACCGGCGCTGCAACATGTGGCCGAGCGTTGTCATGTTGCAAAATTACTTTGTCGTGTCTTTGCTCGTATTGTGGCCGTTTTTCTTTGAGTGCGCGGCTCAAACGCATCAATTGAGTTCGGTATAGTGCTCCTGTGATGGTTTCGTTCGATTTCAATAGCTCATAATACACCACACCCAGCTGGTCCCACCAAATACAGAGCATGAGCTTGGCGCCGTGAATATTTGGTTTGGCCGTCGATGATGATGCATGGCCGGGGTAACCATATGATTTTTTGCGCTTCGGGTTATCGTAATGGATCCACTTTTCATCACCAGTGACAATGCGATGCAAAAAACCCTTCCGTTTTTGCCGTTCGAGCAGCAGTTCGCATGCAAAAAAACGGCGCTCGACGTCTCTCGGCTTCAGCTCATACGGCACCCAATGTCCTTGCTTTTGGATCATTCCGAGGGCTTTTATACGATGGGAAATGGCTTGTTGTGTCACTCCCAATGAATCTGCGAGCTCTTGTTGAGTTTGACACGAGTCTTCATTGAGTATTGCCTCCAATTCAGCATTCTCAAACTTTTTCACTTGGCCCGGCCGCTCTTTGTCCTCAACGTCAAAATCACCACTTCTAAACCGCACAAACCATCTCTCGCACGTTGAAACCGATGGAACATGACTCGGATAAGCCTCGGAGACCAATCGATGTGCTTCAGCAGCACTTTTCTTCAAATTAAAGAAGTAAATTAAAACTTCCCGCAAATGCTGTTTTGTTGGCACGAAACTCGACATATTGAGAGCTCAAAAAAACTATGAATTTGACACTGCGACAAATTGACACATACTGAAAATTAAAGCTATAAGACGTAGCTTTGACATGAACATAGTCACAGTACTGCCTGATGCGTATAGCGTTAGTAACGCCATCTGTTATCAAACCCGCATTTTCAATTTGTACCCCTGATATATACATGTGTTTGTTATTATAATATCGCATAAATGTACGACGTACATGTTGTTGCTCGACGGAAACCGCGAGAAGGTGGTGGTTTCTTCCATCATCAAGAAAATATTAATAATTGTTAATTATAATGAAGCAAATACGACTAAAAAAACGACTAAGTACAACCTAACAAAGACTAACTAACGGTAATAGAACACCAATCTTTTAATTTCCTACTCAACAGTGTAAATATAACGTATATAAGTATCACGTATAACGTTGTGATTATAACGTATATGTAACATCACATTATCGAATAGGAAAGTATGACATTGATGCTATTACTCTTATTTGATGTTCGCTGGAAATTGTGATGTATATATACATTGAACTGGAATATATTCAAGTATCAATAAATGAAACAAACAATTATTTAATATTTTCTTACGTTAGTTCATAGAAACGGGAAAGTTATGCAAGAGCACGATAGAGTTCTCATTACTAACATTGAATAAAGCGTTCATACTTCACGTACTATATCTAACATGATACTTTAAGTAATAACAGGAAATTAAGCACCAGGTTAGCGAAACACATTACATAAATAAAATTGACTGAAGACAACGGAGATGAAATACAATTTATTTAACACGTATCACTATGCATTTATTCATTATGCTTAATAATCCGTGCAAAATAAATAGTTTTTTATTTTTGGTTTCGAGAAAATTTGTTATGTTTGTATCAAACACTTTCGCAGTGAGTTTGTGGTTTCTTTGCGGTAAATAAATTGCATCACTAGGTTAGACATGTGGGTTGAAGTCATGTTATTGATTTATAATCCGATGCGCTTTGTGAATATGTCAATTCACTTTATCTGAATTAGGATCAACCTGAAAAAGTAAAGTAAAAAGAAATCTTCACGAAACGTCGGTGGCAAAAATCATGTACACACTGGTCCAACTCGGATGTCATACCTAGTTTTTAGGTGTATGTGTGTGCTTCGCCAATTATTCTTTTTTGCTTTAAATATTTTTTGATACATGTAATCAAATGCTGTTTCCAGCAAGAAATATCATATTTGTGAACGTTTTCATATATGAAAAAAATTAACAATTCTCAAATAGCATTTTTAAAAACTAAGTTTGTATTGTTTAGTGTTTTTATAATTACGCTTTTTCCTCATAAGACTGCACATTATGAAATAGGAGATTCTTCTCCTACAAAAAGTAGCGTTTATTGCACATTCTTATTGAAAACATTTTCGCATGATATGCATTGCAACTAAGAGAAAAGTTGAAGATTGCGATTTCGAATATTTCGTTTTATATGTAAACATTTGATTTATGAAAAAATTGAATATCTTTTTAGCCAATATCTTTTTAGCATAAATGTATGTCACTAAACGTTACGAAATCTATACACTTCACGTTGCTCGATTTAATTATATTCGAGTGTCTATAGATGACAATAATAGGGTGTCCCTTATTTCTTGAATGAAACGTCGTGCTTCTTTTCATAGCAATCACGTAGTCCTAAGGTTGTTCCATGTTTTCTCGAAGTTGTTTCCTTGGATGTTTGTATAACGTTGCATGCGATTTTTGTGCAAGTTTACCGTAGGATATATATGCATAATTCTTCATGGTTCTTTCTTATGCTATTTCTTTTCTTGTCACATACATCCAATGAGATTATGCAGCTGTTTTGCTTGACAAAAGTGCTACAATAAATTAAATCGCACCAAAAATAGTGTATATCCTCACGTACAATATGTATGTACCTGTAATGTATCTTGATGTTGGCCTCTGTATGTGCAAACTACATTTCATATAATCTGCGTGCAGGTTGTTGCAGTCTTCATTTTTGCGTAGTTATCCGTCTTCTTATGAAAAATCCACACGGAGCGATGACTACAATTGTTGGTCTTCTTGGGCACTTCAACTGAAATAATTTCCATTGTTACTCCCTCTTGTTTCTTGAAGAAACACCAATGGCACAAATTGCGGATTGGGTGTAATAAGAATTATCTATACAAAAGTAATGAATGACACATTTCTACGTTGATTCTTGTAAGTTGTGCTAAGCGACAGTGCGAACAGATCCTCTTCTTTTAATCAACTCTTCAACTTCTATTGTTCATGCAGATAATACTATATATTCGATGTATCGTCTTGATAAAATGCTTACTCACCACTACATGAACGTTATAAACGCGCATGGGCAACATATCAGCATCAACAACAAACATAATACTTTTTATGTGCATTATGTCGCATGCATCTCTCCATTGAAGCGAAGTTTGTCGAAGTAATAGAGTTCATTCCGTGATGCGGTCCAATAATCGATAGAATATTTAATATCCTAGACGATGCAACAATTATCGTTCATTTGTATGTTGTTGTATTCGTAGTGTCCGTATTAACGTTTTAAAAGGATAACAATAACGATGGCGATATACATTTTATTCGCTAAAAATATCTTAATAATTGTTTATAAACATAGAGAATTCTTCCAATTTCCTCTTACTTACAAAGCAGTTGTCGAAAAAGATTTATTAAATATCACATTTATAAATTATCATTTTTTAAAGAATATTGCTGATTTTATTTCATATAATGTTCACTTTTATGAGGGAAAATATTTATTTCAAAATAAGCTATTTAAAAAAAACGCTTGAGAAACGTTCAATTAAAAAGTGCTATATAACAAATTGTTCCATGTAGTTTTTTCATCACATTATTGCATTTAAAAATATGATATTTCTTGTTAGGAACAGTTTTTTGCATTTTTCTTGAAATATTTTTAATATTTATAAGACGTATTATATAATTTATAATACTTGTGTGCACCATGAAAAAATGGTTTAGAAGTGAAACAATTCTTTAAGTATATATTTCAACAGTATTATTGTGTGTGGATATACAAAGTGCTGAAAAATACTAATCTCTAAATGTCATAAAAAAGTACTAGCCGGAATAGTTATTCTATACATTTATATTTAAATTGAGATACTGGCGTGCAAATATGTTATAATTATCTGTTTGTCATTTCTCATCAATATTGCCCATGCTTTTATGCACAGACTGTAATGCAATGTACACCGAGAAACATTTGCATTTTCTAAATTAGAGTACCTATTGTATATTCTATAAGCTCTTTCAATATATATTCCTTCCAAGTAACGATATTCTTTGTAGAACTTAATGTTTATGGAATTTTCTTACTTTTAGTATGCACAGCTTAATCACGAAAACTCAACTTCTGCAAGGAGAATTAATTGTTTAAATAGATTTCCATACACTTTATGTCAACAGTGCATATACCCAAGGAATACATCGCAGTCTAAATGACATCATTTTGACTTCAAATAATATAATTTTGACAGTTAAGTGTTTCTTAGGTATTCCTTGGGTATACGTTTAATGTTTGTTCTGTGTATTTTTTCTAAAAATGGCTTACAAAGTGGCTGGGTGCCTGAAGGAAAATTTGACTGATATGATAGCAACATTTTTCTATTATACTTTGTTTTTGAAATAGAAATATTCCTGCTTGAGTTTTATCTTTAGAACGCCTAACAGCTTATGATTTCTGGCTTATGAAATTTGACTCTAAAACTATTTTTTGAAAAAATATACTTCGTACACATTTGTTTTTCGTAATTACTTTTTTTTTGTCAGGGAAGCTCCTAAAGGATAAATTAATCTTTTATTTTCAATATATTTCAGATCATTGTTTTACTATTTTGCAATTTGTTTCAGCGAAATAGTAATAAAACAGGATTTTATGCGGTTAAAAATAAACATGTCGTTCATGATCCTGAAAGAAGAAGATTCTGTTTTTATTGATAAAACTTTACACATCTGTGGAACAAAACATAATTTTAATGTTTCATTTGATACGCAGATCCTGAGACAATATAATATTCGCAACTTGTAAAATCGATCAATATAAACGTGAAAGATTGTAGTAAAGTTAATACCATGGATTGAACTGTCAAATATGAAAATACATCTCCTTTTTCAATATTGTTACTGTCATACATAACGAGAACTGTACTGGAGGCTTTGATGAAGAATGAATAAGAACAGCAATTTGCGTTACCTGTCAATTTTACTGCAAAGATCATTTCTAAATTTAATTTCGACGATATGTGGAAGACAATCTTGCAGCGACACATGTCAAATAAAAATTCCATAAAACTCGATAAACCTTTTTTGTTAACGTATTGTAAACAAAAGGAAATTTAAAGTATTCTCAATGTTTATGAATGGCTTATTAATATACTTTTCAAGAGAAAAGAGATAAATGTATATAGACTCACCGTTATCCCTTTCAAATAAATGCAAACAGCACAACTTAAAACGAACGATCAATTATCGTTGGGTCGTTTAAGATAATAATTCAGTCAAGTATTGGACTGAATTACAACGAAGTCAACTGCGTTACTTCGGCAAACTTCGCTTCTATGTATATTCTGCACATATATTGTAAAAAAATATATATACTAAAGAAGAAAATAACGTACACGTTGGCCAAGAATGGATTGCGTTCTTTTGGTAGTTCTTCCAACAATCGTTAACGCGGTTAGTTGGATTAACTGTCATATTTTTAGTTTTCAGAAGCTTTTAATCAATATTGGGTATCTTAATTTGTTAATGCAGCTTAACAACGATAATCAGTGAAGCGTGCGCGTTATATCTCTTATCCGCGGCGATGACAGTTCGAGTTCTCGTTGTGTCAAATTTTTTAAGCAACTATTACATTTTATAGTCCATTCTTTGCAGCAATAGTACTGATACGGTTTTTATGAGGTATAACATGGCCCGTATCACATACGTAATAAAACAAGAAATAGCAAAATTATGTAAAATATAAAATAACAATAATTAATTAATCGTAAAATGCAATAATTACAGAAAAAAAAATTTGTCACTGGGTGGATTCGAATTATCATCGACCGCAAATTAACATACGTTACGCGCTCGTCTCAGTCAGAGTTAAATGTATCGCGCGACAGCCCGAGCACTAGCAGCAGTAGCAGCGCGAGCAGCCCGAGCCGAGCGAGAGCGAAAGAGACAGACAGTCATATATCTGTCTCCTTCTATTGTCCGATGCTCCACGAGCTCGGGCGGTTACACGTACACGGGCGTGCGCTTGTGTGCGTCGTGCTGCTGCGGCCGCTTTCTGGCAGCTCTGGTTGGAGGATCAATCAGGGCGACCAGGGCCCACATGTACCATGGCCCGCCACTGAAATCCTTACATCCTGCAATACCGATAACTGTTACTTTTCGCTGGATGCCTTGGTTGACACACTTGCCACAAGCGGCGCTAGCTACAATGTGTATTTTTTCCGCGAGAGGCGCTACCTTCGATTCTGAGTTGGTCACTTGTGCTCGATGACTCTTAACACCTTTTTCGCATAAATGCTCGTGTTTATTCGCATTCACGCGAGGTCCTACTCCTAATTGACACCCAATCCCAAAAATAACTTTTTCACAATTATACCATCGACCGTGTAATTCCATATACGTATCGAGCGGCATAACACAGTAACACGTATTTTCGTCACCACCGAGTAAGTAATTTACGATGAATTATAAGATTAGTATTCGGATAGCCTTTTGTTTTGTTCAAGTCAGCCCTAGGATATACAACTCAAAGAAGAAAAATGGTTCCCCAAAGTTACCGAGTTTGTCTTGGTAAAAATGAATTACTGAGACGACTAGCGATTTATTCCGTCCTTTTAACCCTTCGCATATAAGAGCGGGACCATGAAGCGAGGACGCTGAGAAAAGCGGTATGAACACGCGAAAACTACTTGTCTGAAACTTTCCACGACCATGTGTTACCTCTCGGTCGGTAAGAGCAATTGTAATGGATAAAATAATTTGTTGGAGAAAAAATGAGAACGGTTAACTGCTTTTTATACTTATATTGTTTATCACTTTCGTCTCTTAACCGAAAGATCAATCATAGCGGAGAGACTCGTGATGGGAAAATTCTATCTCTCTCAAACGTGTGGCGGTCTGATAATGAGTGGACCATACGACGTGTAGTATATTTTGTTAAGATGATGGGACTATTATGCCGGTCGACGCGTAAATAGGATTGTACGGTTGTAGATATAATATATAAAAGTTAGTATTGAGATCATTCGCCGCTGAGGAGTTTGAACTCGCGTGAATGAAGTAATGACACGAGAGTTTGCATAAAACAAGATATTTCATATTCATTATAATTAACGGACGAAGACCGTTCAGATATTATAGCGAGAAAAAGATTACAAAATTGACAGTAATGATTTATCCATTCACGCTCTCGAGTCTTTAATAAGGAACCAACCGTATTCTCTTCTTTCTAGCTTAAGGCTTCAATATTTTGGACAAGTCCGACCCAAGGTCAGCCATTTAGGTGATTGGAAAACTTATGCTGTCGCTAGGCAAGTCACCCGTGCTGCTTCAGCATTCCTCAGTAGCCTCGGTGGTGATCAGGCGATAGAGGGATTAGATTTCGTGCCCTATCTCATAAATGAAAAATTCCGTGACGCAACATGACACATCTTTAAAAACCGTAATCCAATCTACTCAGAGACGTTTGATGTTTGAGATAAAAGAAAATTCGGTTCCTCTGATGCAGTGTAGATAAACAAAGTAAAATCAAATTTTCTTTTGTCTAGAATATGAACCGGCTCTGAGTAAATAGGATTATAATTTCTATTACCGATTACAATTTCTAAAAGTGTGACATTATCGTAAGGTTATGTAGAACTACTCAATTGGTAACAAAAATTGTAATCTGAATTTCTTTGTCACTTTTGATTTGTCGGATAAAAGTCGAGAACGTTGTTTTCCGCTAAAAATGTCCGCATGACGTCGTTCTCGACATTGATCCATCAGATCAACCGTGACGGGAAAATTCGAGTTAACAAGATTAGTTATATTTCTCTTGCACCCATGCATGTTCCACATCACTTTAAGGCGACGTGCTACATGTCGTCCATCTCTCTTAAATCACCATGCGTGCAAGAGAGATAGCAAAATGTCCCTTCGCGAGTTCTTCTGCCTCCATTAATCTTTCGGATAAACAATAAGATCAGTGACCTGTAGAATTGTGAGCCGCGGTATACTGTTCTCCCCTTTTATTCGAAATATCAATCGCGGTAGAGAAATTTTCATTACAGCTTTTACCACCGACCGAAGGGTAACACATCACCTTAAGACGATGTGAAATATATTTTCAGTGTTTGTTATGAGTGCTATTAATTTTATCTCTTCTCGCATGCATACCAGGTGTATGCATAAGTTCTTTCCGGTTTTTTGGTAAAAAAAAACACGTAATTTTCAAGGGAAATTAATTTTTGTTTTATTCAAAATATTGGCCATCGGCTTCTACACATTTCGCCCATCTTTCAGGTAACTTATGAATACCATGCCAGAAAAACTACTTGTCTTTTGCGGCAAACCATTCGTCGAGCCATTTTCCAACTTCCTCGAAATTGCTGAAGTGCTGCTCTGGGAGCGCGTGCCCCATTAATGCGAAGAGGTGATAGTCAGATGGCGCCAGGTCTGGCGAATACGGCGGGTGCGGAAGGATGTCCCATCCAAGCGATTTCAAGGTGTCTTCCACTGCTTTTGCTGTGTGAGACGGCGCATTGTCGTGTAACAAAATCCACCCATTTACCGAGGGACCTATTTACCGAGTTTATTGATCTTCCCCATTACTCGTAAACGTCTGCTGATTGTTTATTGCGACACATGTAATGCTTCTACTAATTGCCGTTGAGTTTGAGTTGGGTCATCATCCAATAACTCCTGCAATTGCTCGTCTTCGCATTTTTGTGGTCTACGAGAGCGCTCACTGTCTTTCACATTGAAATTACCACTTTTAAATTGTCGAAACCATGTCTCACATGTTCTAATCGATGGAGCGTATTCACTATATGTTTCTACCAGCAAACGTTGACTTTCAGCAGCCTTTTTCTTTTGATTAAATAAGAAAAGCAATGCGTGCCGCAAATGTTCTTTTTCAGGCACAAAACTCGATATGATCACTGAACGATAAAACAAAGACGCTAGTTTTTGGCGGACTCAACTTGTGTGTGTTTGTAGGTTAATGTCAGACGAACAAAATGACGTATGTGTCAAATTAATACGCTGCGTACTTTTCGCTGGTGCCATCTCTTAGTTAAACCGGAAAAAACTTATGCATACACCTGGTACATGTTTCACGTCGTCTTGAAAATAATCGTTACTGAAAAAAGTATGTTAGTAGAAGGGTGATGGAAAAGGTCTGTCAAGTTTAACAGGATAATACAAAAGGACCAAAGTGATAGGCTCCATGAAACTAAGCAATGCTATTTTGCGACGTGCAACGTTATGTTACAACGGCTAAATAAAATTTAGGGTATACATGGTGGTCGTAATTCGCATTTTTCAAATTCAAAGACAGGTCGTTAGACATACGGCAGTAATTTTCTAGTTTTTTAGTTAATATCAAGATCAAGGCTATCGATGGGCTACAGAAAACGAGCTAAAGGACCATCACTAAATATAGTGATGCTAAAAATACAGGAAGAACAGAGGGGATTTCACTATAGAACGGGGCGAAACACGGCAGTCGGGGAGCACTTTGTTCACAGATACCCCCCGATGCAGAAGCCCAGATACCAGAAAGGAAGACCGGATGAGCCACCGATACGATGCGTCTACTTTGCTATACACGGGACCGAGCTGTGACGTCAGACACCACGCGGAACGTCTAGCAGCTGAGCTCTCACTGCGCCTAGCCAGACAGCGCGGCAGTCAAAACAACAACAACAAAGGCAACCTGCAGCAGTAGCCGAGGAAAGACGATCCAACAACAGTTATACCCAGCGGAATCGAGGAATGAGAGAAACACGAGTATTTAGAGAAGAATCAAACATATTCCTATAGAACGCAGGGAAAAAAAATTATAAGAGATAAAAATAATTCATGGCAGCGGGCCACTAGAAAAAATATCCAGTATGATACAACATAATACAAGGTACGGCCCGACATGATTATAAAGGCGTGCGTGAATCCGAGAATTACAACTGGAAGGCGAGTGATTGCCAAAAATCAAGGAAAAGGAATCAGCGTCATGCATAGAAACAATATCCGATCATCTTCGTTCTGTATCGCTATATTCCTATTATGTTTTTTCTAAATAAACCCTACTTTTACCTACTATTGAAGCCTAAATTAATTTCCTCCCTGCTTGAGTCTACATTCAACTCCTTCAGGGTATTAAGAAATTAATGTTGACGTTAAATACCGTTACATTAGGCGCCCGAACAGAGACTCGAGCATAGAAAAGAAAGGCTAATCGTGGGTGCCAAGTAGGGAAATTATGCGTTTTTAATCGATATTTGCTAATCGACTAGTACAGTCGGCAATGTTCGATGCAAGCCAGGCTCTTAGTACCTCGGTATTAGAGCAGTCATTAGAGTGGGAATCCACCACAGCAGATGGTCTACTGAGACATCAACGGAGGCAGGATAGTGAGCAAATAGCGAGATTGTCAGAAATCGGTATGGGCCACATTACGGCATTCCTACAGACGATAAAGGAAGGTCGGGATGAGATCCGTGTTGAATTGAAACAGACGAACAGTTCCGGCGTCTTAAAGACAATATCGCTTCAAGACCTACAGGAACAGGTAAAAGCAGCATTCTCAAGGTAGATGAGTGAACGGACGAGAAAATCGAGTTAGTACGCCGAGAGATGTCCGATAGCAGGAGGCTGTCATTACCTATCGACGAGATGTTATTGCAAACGAATAGATTGCTCGAGCGAAATTAATAGAGGAGATGGAGGAGGTTATCGAGCAGTAGCAGAAAATCATGCGACGAGAATAGAGGCTCTGGAAGAACGTGTGTCTACAGGTGCGAATAATTTCGCATGCGATTTCTCAACATTCTAGGTTGGCAACCTCACCCGTCTCCAGGCTGTATCGCAAAGATTTCCGAAATATGCAGCCGATGGGAAGTAACACCCTATGAAATTCCTTAAGGAGCTACAAGAATATAGCGAGGCAGGAGGGATCGTGAGGACAAACGTAAGTTTCGCCATCAAGGACGTACTAGAACAGGCGAAGAACTGGTGGCATCTGGTAGAGAGTATTGTCCGTAGTTTTTCTGAATTTTCAATAGCATTCACACTCTTTGCAACCGAAGACGGTATCAACGGCGTGATATTCAAGGATGGGGCGCACCATGGGATCAAGGTTGGCGAGGACCACAGAGGAATGAATGGCAGCCACCTCGATTCTCGGAGAATCGGCCACGTTGGCAGGCACACCAATACAATGGGAATCGGGGACCAGTGGTGGGGCAAATTATGCTGTGTGAATAACAGCAGCAGTATTCAGAACCTCCACAATCGCCATGAGAGGCTGGAGGGCCCAGGCAAACGGTACCGCGGCCATTGCCATCAAGGAGAGAAGAGACGGCGGGTCCATAGCCTAATGCGATCCAGGTATATCCGCCTGGACCGTTTGTAGAGCACATCTAGACACCGGAGGTCCAGACTCAGCAAATTACATTTAAGAATACAAATTCGAGAAACGCATGGACGTTACTCCAGTAAAAAGAATTACAAATGAAGAGAAGGCGAGACGAGGGGCAACGAGAGAAAGTAGATAAGAGAAGGAAAGAAAGAAGAATTGCAAGGAACGAGAAGGGAAAGAAGGAGGGGAAATCGAACACGGACAAGGGGCCCATAGCGAGTGAGCCATCCACGAGTCAGTCCATTCTGAAGGATATCAGGATGCCAGAATCGTCTGGGCGGGAACAGGGGATCGCTACCCAGAGTGACGCTGATGAGATGTCAACGGAAGAGGAGACACAGATGAGCGGCAATAATCACAGCACAAATAAGTACCCGGTTTTTACAGGGACCGAGGATCCATGAGAATTTCGACAGAGAAGCGGAAGATAGAGGAGAAACGGTACGATGTTGTACATCCCCGAAGTCCTGAAATTCCAGTGGACATTGAGGGATTATCTGTAAAAAGTCAGATTGACAGCTCCGTTTGGACTGGAAACAAGTACAGAAAGTTTTATTCAAACACTTGGACGGTTTGCATTTCGTCATAAATTTCGTCGACGATCTGCTTGTATTATCTAGAAACCATGAAGAGCATCTCACACATATTGAGATCATTTGGCGACGTTTTGAGGAGCACGGGATGACTTTGAAATTTTAAAGTTGCACTTTTTCCGACAGGAAGTGTCATTCCTCTGCTACATTCTCACGACAGAAGGACTCAAGCCGGATTCCCAGAAGATAAGGGCGATCAATGAATATCCCGTAACAAGGAACCTCGAACAGTTGAGAGGGTTTCCAGGTTTAATAAATTTCTACATGAAATTAACTCATCGGCATATCCATAAAACTGCTCTATTACTGGAATTGCTACGGAAAAGGGTGAGATGGAAATCGAAAAAGACATAACAGGAAGGTTTTAAACATGTTGAGAATTTATTTTGTGAAGTAGTGAATCCATTGTTTTCCCGACGTGAAAAAAAACCCTACATTTTGACAACAGACGCAAGTGGGTATGCGCGGGGAGCCATCATGTCGCAAGAGAATGAAGAACGGGAAGCGAGATTACCTCGTTCGCGAGCCGCACCCTTAAGGGAGCTAAACACCGATACGTGACAACCAAGAAAGAGTTGTTGGTGATAGAATGGGCTTTAGAGAAATTCGGGACTTACCTTCGAGGTGTTAAGATCCAAATAATGACAGACCACATAGCATTAATTTTCCTCAAAACATGTCGATTCACGGCAGAGAAATTAATGCGGTGGATGTCATCAATACTGGACTATGGCCTGAGTATCAAACACCTTGAGGGAAAGAAAAATACGTTTGTTGACGCTTTAAGTCGTGTTGAAGGAAACGAGTTGAAAAAATCCTTTCTTGGAGGTTTTTATGAGTAGTTTCCAATAGTGCGTTCATTTTTCTAAGTTCAATGTTTCATCCAACGGTTTTCGATTGATATGAATGCGTAGCTTCTCAGTAGGTAGCTTTTTAGTCCATGAATATGTCGGCTTATTAGAGTCTAGCCAATCATGCTGGCCGGGTGTAGGTACAAAGGTCACATTTTGCCATGTGGGAGCCAAGATGTTGTTGGTCCATTGGTATGGTATTTGTCCGATGACGATTTTTTCGGATGGCCGGAGACGTGATTAAGTTATGCAATAGTCCAAAATCGTTAATTTAACTGATTTCCATTCCGGAGGGACGTCGAGTTCAAAATTCCTTTCCGCAATATCTAGTCGGATTATGATTGGATTTAGAGGAGTGTCGTCGAATGGGTAACTCCTACTTATTGAGATTCCATAGTATTCCCTTACTTCTTTCATTTGAATTCGATGACATGTTGGTGCTGAATCGGGTAACAACAATTAAAGATTATTGATGGTTCTCATTAACTTCTTCCAACCCTTTTGTTAGTATCGTGATTGTGGTTGCTGACAAGGAAAGATACTTTGGTGTCCCCCTCCGATTTTGATGAAACTCACGTATGTTGTAGAGCATCGAAAACTAAAAGACAAGTATTTTTTTTATCGGCGGAAAAACATTTCTAAGGGGTGAAATCGCCCTTCAAAATTAGCATGTCGAGGGGTGATTTTGCAGTTTCACCCAGAAGGCGTCAACCGATTTTAATGAAACAAAAACCAAAATACTCCTCATTGAAGACAATCAAAATTCTACGCTAAGTTGAAGAAAAAAATTCATTTGTAGGGGTGTACAACCCCCTGATTTTTCAATTTTCCACCCTACACAAAAAACTAACCAACCAAATTAAACAGAACATGTACCATTGGGAAGGGCAAGTTAAAATAAATTTGACGTATTTTTGCACATTCACAGGAAAATGAGTTTACGGGGGTAAACTACCCCTTATCCACTAGTACGTATATTTGTGCGTACATTCTTGTTCCTCGTTATTTACATGTTAAAGAGCTGCTTGCGTTCACTCTTTGTGCTGATTTTGTGCTTATCAATAATTTATCGTCATATGTTATCGACCTTTCGATTAGATTGTATTTCGATTCGGCGCAAATTTCGGAATAAGTCGATGATGCAACAGTCGTTCCATTATAGAACATTGTCAATTATTCCAACGAAATGAATATGATCTTATTTTTTTGAGTTATCTAATCATACGCCAATATGATAAAAATACTTTCGACGCAGTAAGAGGTGCTTTCTACATAGGCGGCTATCTGAGACTGCGTATTATTTGCTGATATCGCATGTGGTTCAACAACAAGTCTTTCAAATATAAAAACCGCGATACATACAGCGATCTTCAGTTGCTCATTTGAACGGAGTGCCAGTGCGTCAGTTATAATTTCTGACAAAAAAAAATCAATAGACCATGAAAGTGAATCCAATCAGCGTCATTAAACTTCTTTTGGCTACATTTGAAGCCATGAATATTCCCGAAACTCCGATTAACAATGCAGAAATCGAGGTAAAGCAGAATTTCGAAAAAGTTCTGGTCGACTGCATGGACGATTATAACGGAGTTGAAATTATCGAGGAACAATCGCTAGATTTTCAAGAGCCATTCAAGCAATATGATGTTAACCCTGTCGAGGACACTCTTTGGCAACATGATGAAGGTCCAGTGGATTCTGATACTTGTTCTAAAGACGAAGAAGACATAAGCTACGATTACAAACGCAAAGCAATCGAATACTGGAGATCCGGTAAGAAGAAAAATTACAGTGTCAATACCGTCAGTCAGAAATTCGAAAAAGTCAAATCTGTACGACAATTAAAACGCTGGGCAAATCAAATGAACGAAGGTGGGACCTACAAGGAGAAATTAGCTCAAATCTCTGAATATACTTTGAAAAACATACAAGCCGCAGTAGATAATGGTTTCATTGTTCATGATATCGACCTTCATAAGTGAGCTCTACAAGCTCAAGAAGAGATAGGTCACGAAGACATTCGTTTTAAAGCTTCTCGTAATTGGCTTCGGAAGTTCAAGAAATCACATCGTGTTGTGTCCAGGAAAATTAATAAATTCGTAACACGAAAGACTATAGAAGACGAACCAGTTCTAAGGATGAATGCAGAAAACTTCGTGAATGAAATTAAACCATATATTCAAAAATATGGACCGGAAAACATATATAATTCAGATCAGAGCGGTTTTCAGCTGGAAATCCACTCTGGCAAGACTCTGACGGCTGAAGGAACTAAACAAGTGCAATGTGTAGTACAATCCGTATCAGCTACAATTCACAGCTACACTATCCAGCCAACCATCAATGCAGATGGAAAATTACTGTCACCCTTTTTTATCGTTCTAAAAGAGGGAAAGGGTGAGTTCGGCCCAATCGTGGAAAAAAATTTATTCAGGCCAGAAAACGTATTTTTAACAGCAACGAAATCCGGAAAAATTACTTCAGGTATGGACAAAAATGATTGCCAGAAAATATTGAACATATGATGAATTATACTATATCGATAACCAATATCATCCTATGTATAGAGCATTTCAGAGTTTGGTTGGAAAAAGTATTCTTCCCCAACACCGGCCGTGACAGCGTATTGTTGATAGACTCGTGGAGTGGACACTGCCCAGAAGTTGTTCAAAATGCAACACCTCGGGGCAAAAAAACAATCACAAAGATAATACCTAAAGGCACCACAGGGAAAATCCAACCACTCGACGTTTTTGGTTTCCGAATATGGAAAAATTTTGTACGACATTTTTCCGACAGTGTATTATTACTTAATTCTGATATTAATTTACACTTGAGAAACAACATAATCAAACTGCAATCGCTCGCACACAATTAACTTTCATCACCCAGATATATAAATCTTTTCAAATATGCATGGTTCAAAAGTAATTATATAACCGATAAGCCAAACGAGTTCGACAATCCAGTGAGTTTTGGTTTCGGTCAATCGTCTCAAGCACACTGTGAAGTACTAGGTTGTAATAATGTGGCCATCATCAGATGCTCATGGTGCAAGAAGTCTTTATGCTTGCAACATTTTTTTGAACAGTATCATTTCTGCACGACTTACGAACCATCATTGCTGCAAATTATGATGTGCACATTGCACGTTGATGAATTGTAAAAGTAATGATACATTATATTATATACTGTGGTGTATGTAGATGCGCAAGGCGGTAAGAATAAATGTGAGAGAATGGAGAGTGGGGAGAGCGATAACACGGGGCGTGAAAAAGACGACAGTCGAATAAATGCGCATGCCGAAACCGGGTATTTGTTATGTCTCGCCTATGTCCTCAGCTGATTGCCGCTGTTTCGAAATACAGCCATACATATATGCCATACAACCACTCAACCCCAGCAACATTCCCCAGTATTCTGTATTTGAACAAGCTATTTTTTTCAGTAAATAACGCGAAACTCGTGAATGGACTATTCTACTTGTAAGTAACAGCCGGTCACCCCCTTAATAATAAACAAAGCATCATCTGAAGTGCCCCCCGTTGACTTCGGCTAACAAGAATGTTTTGAATCAATTCGGATATTTAAATAATGAGAAACAAGAATGTACGCACAAATATACGTACTAATGGATAAGGGGTAGTTTACCCCCGTAAATTCATTTTCCTGTGAATGTGCAAAAATACGTCATCTTTATTTTAACTTGCGCTTCCAAATGGTGTATGTTCTGTTCAATTTGGTTGGTTAGTTTTTTGTGCAGGGTGGAAAATTGAAAAATCAGAGGGTTGTTCACCCCTGCAAATGAATTTTTTTCTTCAACTTCACGTGGAATTTTGATTGTCTTCAATGAGGAGTATTTTGGTTTTTGTTTCATTAAAATCGATTGACGCCTTCTGGGTGAAACTGTATAATCACCCCTCGACATGCTAATTTTGAAAGGCGATTTCACCCCTTAGAAATGTTTTTCCGACGATAAAAAAAAATACGTGTCTTTTAGTTTTTGATGCTCTACAACATACGTGAGTTTCATCAAAATCGGAGGGGGACACCAATTATCTTTCCTTGTGAGTATAGTTTAGAAGCACGAAGTGTTAAACAATTATTGTAACAACATCTCTTACTAATTTTAGCGATAAAAATATTCTTTTGTCGTTAGACTATTGTTATTATTGTTATTGATATTATTACCGTTCTCATTGTGGTTATTATTGTTGTTTGTCGTTGTTTATCCTTTTATTCGTATCTTCCTTTCCTGACGGAATTTCGCATGATGGTGTAGAGTGGTTTGTCAAATCTGGGTAAATATTCAAAAATAGTCCGGACGTAAATGGTTGTGGATCGACGAACGCAGGCGGTACGGAGAGCATCTTGGGTGGTATGCGTGGATTATTTGTTCCCCAAATGAATGATAGAGGACGACTTAAGTGGTGGCGTTGTTTATTTGGGGGTAATGGTCGATTGTCTGGGGCCAATTGTTGGTTTTGATTCTGGCCGACAGGAGTAGGTTCGGGATAGTGGTTTTTCTTCTGTTCGTGGATTGTAGGATCGAATTCAACAGTTACTTTTTTGAAGGGATACTCTATAGACATTTTGCTTGGGAGGGGGGGGGGGGTTTAAGTTCTGGTAGCTAGGAACGGGAATATATTTTTCTTCGTGATGTGAGGACGGGGTTCTGACCTTCTGCTTTCTCCTCGTTTCCTTATTTCCGGAGTGTTGGCTTAAATGTACTCGTAATAAAAGGTAGGCGACAGAATCTCAAATGGATCCTATAAGGTAAATAGACCACCCATAAATAGTGTGTAGAGCGTACCCATGGATGATAGTGTCGAAAATATATTTTACTATGTATTGGATAATCAGCTGGCGCACGGCGATCGATATTCACCGTGCGTCGATCTGTTGCTGCGGTGTAGCACGCTGCGCTCGGCTATGCCGGAGATAGCCGAGGCAAGGCCTCGCAGGCATGCCGCGTTAAGCAAGAGGTTATCTCGCTCGTTTGACTTCGGCTTCGCTCACCGGCTATCTCACTTTTTTGACTCCAGCGCTCAACGACGCTTTCATGTCACGCAGCTATGTTGAAAAAGTAGACACTTTCTGAAAAACCCACGGAAACAGCGCATACATCTCCTGCACATCTCGGACTTTTCCACTGCATTCACCGGACTTTCTCAACCTTCGGTGATCACCAGACCTCAAAACTCAGGTAAGAGTACACCGTCACAATTTAGTGTAATTCAATAACGGTGAGGATTGTTATTCTCAATCATACATCCTCATAAAGGTCTCACCCGTTGACGTGCTCTGCAGCGCGGGCTGCACCACGTTTTTTCACACTACTTGTTGCTCACCCAATTAATACAATCGCGTGTGTTCATATCAGTTCACTGTACTTTCCCCCAACCAAGCTTGCTGGGAAAGTACTGTGAATTTATTTCACTCATTTTGTGCATCCTGAAGCTCACTTTGCCGTTCGGTGCAGTACTGCAAATTCCAATACTCAAGCACCAGAGTTGCATGTGCCAGCACTCACTCTCTGTACATTCTATTTTTCTATCTTATTGAGAAGTTACTGGAATTAATAAAATCAATCTATGCACTCACATATCTCATCGCGTGGCGTGCTGCGGAGCGCTGGCTGCAGCACGTACACTACTCTCAATAAATAGAGCACACAATTAATATAATTGTGTGCTACTCAAGTAATTCACAAAGACAGCATACCATTAATGTAATTGTGTGTTGCTTAAATATTTCACTCAAATCCAAAATTCAACTTCAATTCTTTATATTTTATTTTTATATTTGTTATTTTGGCTTAAATTGATATTTTTTGTAAACTGACAAGCGGAAGGTAAAAATAAACCACTTTCTCTATCTAAACACCTATTTGTCTGGCTTCTTTTTCCCTGTCGTGAGTGACGACTCATAATTTCCAATATATTCTCAGGTCGGTCCAACAACATCTAGACGGATTTCGCAACACTATGCGAACTATTAAAAGTAATCCAATCAAGCCGGCACTAATATTCCCAAATATTGATAAGTAGCCCCATGTTTTATTCCAAGTAGATTCGATGATTTTCTTTGAGGAGACTTCGTCGAGTAAATTAGAGATTGAACCGCCCTGTGTCATAATGGGCTGTCCATCTATACCTCGAGGGACAAAATTTAAGATCGCAGGCCTTTCAGCAGGAAACATTATATTGGGTCTGGAAAGAAGTTCGTGGCGTTTTTTTTAGTAAAATTCAACTGGTGTTCTTATAGTGTGAAAATGAATTTATTTAAACCAAATATGCTCCATTATTATCGACAATGTTTCGCCATTTTTCGGGTAGAGCCATGATGCCATCGGCGAAGAACTTCTGTGGTTTCGGGTTGAAAAACTGAATCAAGTGGTTTTCACAGGCTTCTTTTGAAAGCAGCTTAATTCCATTGAGAGAGTTCTGCAGAGATCGGAATAAGTGATAGTCAGAGGGTGCTATGTCTGTACTATACGGTGGATGCATCAAAACTTCCTAACCAAGCTCTCGCAATTTTTGACGGGTCATCAAAGAAGTGTGTGGTCGGGCGTTGTCATGATGGAAGACAACACCTTTCCTATTAATCAATTCGGGCCGTTTTCTTTTAATTGCTTGGCGTAATATCTCTAGTTATCTACAGTACAGGTGAGAATTAATCGTCTGACAAACTGGAAGTAGCTCATGGTGGATGATTCCCTTCCAATCTCACCACACACACATCATCACCTTTTTCGCCGTCAATCCTGGCTTCGCGAACGCTTATGACGGCTCACCATCCCTTGTCCACGATCTTTGACGCTTCCGATTGTTGCACGTGATCTATTTTTCATCACCGGTTATGACACGTTTCAGAAATGGCTCGATTTCATTGCGTTTCAGCAGCGCATCGCAGATGTTAATTCTGTCTATCATGTTTTTCGCGCTCAACTCAGGAGGAACCCATACATCGAGCTTCTTTTTGTAGCCAGCTTTGTGTAAATGGTTCAAAACAATCTTGTGGTCAATGCCTAGCTCCATACCAATATCGACACTGCTGATTGTCGTAATAATATTGCAAAATATAGCGCAACTTTTCATTAATTTTCTCCATTTTCTAACGCAAACAACTTTCCGACCACTGCACCAATTTCGATGTTTATACACTCAAAGTAACGCTCGAAGTGTCACCTTTCCAACGAGCGTTCAGTGGTGTTACTGCGATCTGTGTTTCCTGACTTATTTGAAATTGATGCCATTTATCGGGAAAAATGCCACGAACTTTTTCCCAGACCCAATATGATATCTGAACTCATCGAGGTCCTTTTGAGTGTATATGCCACTGGTAGCCAAACTATGGGGATTACGATGCTGCCAAGTTCGTGTGGTAAGGAGTTTTACTGTTGGAGGCATTCCTTGTATAGGATCGGGATTGATGCTCAACCTGGATCCATCCAGCATATACATTGGGGCGACAGGCCTGTTACATGTAATCTGGATTTCTAGCTTTGTTAATATGTAAGTACGAGATGAAAGATAGAGGGTATTATTTCCAATTTGTACGAGTAATTGGTCGTAGCATTATTTTGTCCGAAGTATTTTTATGTCTATTGGGATGCATTTAATTATGTGCGCAACTTCTCCGGCTAGTAGGGCCATGTTACCCGGTCCTTTCATTACATTATATGCAAATTTGTTAGGAGAATGCCTTGCGATAGTAAGGGCATTCGGGAGTACTTGTCTTTCTAAATTACAGCGATTTTTTAATATATCGTGGTGCATTTGCTTCATTTCTTTGCGAATTAGTGTTTCCACGTAAACGAATTTAGAATTTACGTGAGCAAAAACGTCTAGGTTATTTACGTTGACAACCTCTATTACGTCGTAGCGTGTATCCACAAATTGAGGTTCTTCCTTTGGCGGTGAGGGCAAATGCAACTTCTCCCTCGGTCATAGAGTAAATATTTTGCCGAAAACGTTTATGGATGTCTACTGTTTCGTTGGCAAGTCCTTCATAAAGAAGTTCGTACCTATTAGATTTGCAAGAGTCTTCGGGTAGGGAATTCCAGTACGTGTCGCCTCCGCCAATACCGATGCATTCGCCCTCATTTCATTCACATCTTACTCCTGATTTTTAATGTATTTTATTGGATTTTACGCTCACTTGGGCTGTGTAATCTCTTAAAGTTATTTTTATGTTTCCTTTAACAATCACTTTATTCCAGTTACCGTAAGGGTCAGAATAATACACTCCCTGGCAACCTCCATCGGTTTCTATTTGACCAGCAATAGCCACATGTAATCTCGTGTTATAAATAAATAACTAAGCGATTCAATTTAAATTTTTGGTTTTTTTCTTTATTAATCCTAGGCCTTTAACTTGTTTTATTTGGTGGAAAATATAAAAACTAAGATAATAATAAAGTTTAATAACATTTGGAACACTGCACTATAAGAGATAGGTTTAATATTATTCTAACAAATATTAGAACCATGGGGTAGTAAAATAAGTGAAATACTAGTTAATCGATATTATTTTGAGAAAGTAGTAAAATGAAGTGTGTTCGAGAATTCAGTTGTTGGAGATAAGTGGACTGTAGCAGGTGAACTGTAAATTGGACTGTAAATTGTAGCAGGTGAATTAAAAAGCAGTACACAGATGTAATTTACAGTGGCATTTATTGCTCCACCTGTCAACTGCTGTGGACGAAAACATACATATTAGGTGCGCAACTAAGTTCCCGCTGTTTTTCAAGAAATGGCTCCAGTAGTAAGTGCTGGTCGATTGGGACATAACCAAAACGTCATGAACCAAGCTTAGACATATGGTAAACAAACCGCTTTGACACATTAGTGATTTTGTTTTTGCGTCATATACTTTTGGTTGTGTGAAAATGTCTAATTTTGTGCCAAATAATCGTCATTTGCGGGAAGTGTTGCTTTTCTTCTTTCATTCGAAGAAAACGGCGGCTGAAGCGCATAGAGAACTCCGAAAAGTTTACGGAGATGCTGCTCTAAGTCAAACAACATGCCGTGATTGGTTCCGTCGCTTTAAAGACGGTGATTTTGATGTTGACGACCGTTCGCGTGAAGGAAGGTCAAAAACCTTCGAAGACGCTGAATTGGAGGCATTGCTCGATGAGGATCCGTGCCAAACGCAAAAAGAGCTTGCTTCAGCATTAAGAGTTACCCGCGAAGCAATTTCCAAGCGATTGCATGTGTTGGGAATGATTCAAAAACAAGGAACTTGGGTTCCTTATGATTTGTAGCCAAGAGACGTTAAGCGTCGTTTTTTCGCTCCTGCGGCAAAAAAAGAAGGGTTTCTTCATCGCATCGTTACGGGTGATGAAAAATGGATTCATTACAGCAACCCAAATAGAACAAAATCATGGGGACTGCCCGGTCATGCTTCTACGTCATCGGCTCGGCCGAATATTCACGCTGCGAAGATTTTGCTGTGTATTTGGTTTAACCAGGGCGGTGTTATTTATTATGAGCTGTTGAAACTGAACGAAACCATCACTGGGGAACGGTATCGAACTCAATTGATGCGATTGAGCCGAACACTGCGCGAAAAGCGGCCACAATACGACCAGAGGCACGAAAAAGTTATTCTACAGCATGACAACGCTCGGCCTCACGCTGCCAAACCCGTTAAAACCCATTTAGAAACGCTTAAATAGAAAGGCCTACTCCACCCGCCATATTCCCCAGATATTGCGCCGTCCGATTATTACTTGTTCCGTTCGGTGGCATATGGTCTGGCTAATCAGCAGTTCAGCTCATATGAAGACATCTCAAAATGGCTTGATTCGTGGATACACTCAAAAGACGAACACTTCTACCGTGACGGTATTCGAGCTCTGTCAGAAAGATGGGAAAAAGTTGTCGCTAGCGATGGGCAATATTTTGAATGATTCGTGCGCGGAGCGACCTGTTGCTTGGCAGGCTGACCCAGTGCGAGTTTACTGCTCCTGTGAGGTGCTGCTGCCAAGCAGCAACAGCAAGCAGTTGCCCACGCTAGCCTGCAGTGCGCAGTCCAGCAACGCATAGCAGAATGCTCAAGCATTCTCAAACAAGTTGACATCAATAATTTTAATTCATATCATTCTGGAAAATATGGTAAAATAATAAAATAATCGCAAGTTAAAAACATTCAAGACACTGTAATGTAAAACGATTTAATTATTATTTGGTATTATTTCAAGAAGTACTAAAAATGACGAAATGATGAAGCAAATTAGGTACTAGTTAGTCAATATTATTTAGAGAAAGTAGTCAACTGAAATTACATAAATTTTTTTAACATTATCATTCTAGAAAATCTGGTAAAATAATGAAATATTCGCAAGTTAAAAACATTAAAAACACTGGAGTGTAAAACGATTTATTATTTAGCATTATTTAGTATATAAGAAAAACAGAGAGAGAGAGAAAGACATTGTTGTGCCGCGGAATATTCCACTTCGTATTTCGTATATTCGGGAATATTCCATAGCAAAGAAACATTGGAATTCGTTTAAGACAGAAAACGAAGTCCAACGCCCGATCGTACGATCGACACCAAGAACGCCGACGCAGCATGAGGCGACTCGCTTGGCGTTCGACGATAGGCTAACGCTAAAATTGCGAATTAAGGGATTTTCGTGAACACAGTTAACAACTGCTTTACAAAAATCAGTTATAAATTAGACTCAAAAGAGAACGGGTTGGTTCCTCGTCAAATACTCAAAACAACATATTATTGTACATTCTTACATTGACTTTCAAATAGACAACGGAAAGTTACTATTGCCTATAATAAATACTTCCTTTTATATAAATTCGCGTTTTCATCGATAACTCGAGATTCATCTCCTTATCGGCAAACGATCCCAAAAATAATAAATTTTTAATATTATACCGAATACCGAATAATCCAATTACGCGGTACCGGCATAACATTTGGTGGCAGCGGTGGGATCTGCTGAAGTTAAGTGATACGTGATTTATTTGGACAAAAGTGTTTTGGACAAAGTAAATAAGAGTGACTCTGAAGTGACGACTACGACTCGTGTGAGGGACGCCAGTGTAGTTCGTGAAAACCCGACTAAGCTAACGCGAAAGCGCGAAGTGTACGTCGGTGCGATGTGACATCGGTCAACCGTTTAAAATCCCGATTGACGGTGTTATCTCAAGCCGTGGAAAAACGCAGAAAGTGTGCAACCAAGTACCCGAAGCGGTAACTTGAGACGAATCCGTCGCGCAGTCATTGCCGACGCACAGAAGACGAGCCCAGCTACCACCAAGAGACGGGTCAACGGTACCAGGGAGGACAACTGGACCAACCTGCGAGGGGAGCTACGAGACAACAGGTCTACAGCACTGAAGGGACAGCACGCAAGGAGCAACGCCATGGAGAGGACAATCTTCCAGATCATCTACCTGTAAGTGGCGGTTACGTTATATATATATACATTTAGCCTCAGATTCAAAACCAGTTGTTTCGAAGCCGTAATTGAGAAAAAATATTCCAACGGATATACGAATCTCTCGTGAGATTATTTTTTTTTTGGAAATATTACAATAAAGTCCATCGCGAAATAAACATGTCGGAATCCCGATCAAGACGTAGGGGCAACTCGCTAGAGACGACGTTGCCTGACGCGGGGGTAGACTCCACAGCCGGATTAGCTGCGGCTGTAGGGGATATTGTTTATGAAGCGCGCAGGGCGCTATTAGAGTTCTCGCCGTCGGGACGAATCCCTTCGACCAGACAGGAGGCCCTAGCAGACCGTCTGACGACCCAGTTTGGCGCGTACTCCCGTAGGGGACCGTCATTCCGGGATCACGACAGCGATGAACGCGACGACGTATTTAATATGGCTACTGGCGAGCGAACGCCCGAGCACATCACCGAGGACATGATTGAGCGAGAAATTGAAAACATGCGAACCACAGATCGCGTAGGTTTCTCTGCAGCTACCGGTACGACAGTCCGATCAGTACCTGCAAGAGTACGAGATCGTATGGCGGCATTCGACCGGAGCCACCGTGAAATGGATAGAGCTGGACGCCAGTACGAAAGGCTGCAGCGCGAGCACAATCGAGGCCAACGTGAACTCGATCATGAACTCCAGGAGGCTGAAACACCATCGGTAGGACGGAACTTGGTGGATACGCTGAACGAGGTAGGTGCGGACGAGTTCGAACTCATCCGATCCTTACGGGAGCAAAATGCCGAACTACTGCGGAGGCTGGAAGGAACTGGGTTGGAAGAACACCCGATACTACGTCCGCCGTCGAGGCAACCCGATTCGAGGAGCCGGAATACCCCGCTGCGGATCCCGTGTTCCAAAGGAAGCAACCGTGTATACCGGAAACCCGGGGTGGGACGCTCGACCTGGGGCTGGCCTTGAAGAATATAAAGCACTTCGACGGCAGCAACGCTGACGAGCTGGACGCCTTCATACGGTCCTGTGAGACCGTTTTCAAGCGAGCTGCGCCCGGTGCCCACGAGATCCTGTTGGAATTGGTACTGAGCGGCAAGCTCGAGGGTAGGGCGGCCCGAGAGATGAAGCATAAAACTCTCGGTAGCACAGCTCAAGACCGAGCTGGAGGCCCTGTACGGGAAGCGAAAGTCGCTGCCCGCGTTACAGGTCGAATTCAACACCCTCCGGCAAGGCCAGGGCGAGGATATCGCGGTATATGCCGCCAGGACAGAGCGTATCATCGTCGATATTATAGAATAGCTTTGCGAGGAAGCCGTCTCGATGTCGGAAATGCGCATCATCGAGAAAATAACACGGAAGAGCGCCCAGGCCAACTTCGAAAATGGACTGCATGGGCAGGTCCAAATCTTGGTGAGATCTCGTAACTACACCACTCTCCACGAGTCAGCAACGGGAGCGATCGAAATCACCAATATGGTGCAGCCGAAGGGAAGGGTAGGTGGAGCATTAGGCCACCCCAGAAGGTCCCAAGGCGCGCCATCCTGGCAGGGAGAAAATTGCTTCACCTGCGGAGGACCAGGGCACGTGACTCGAGACTGCACCCGCAGATCGGGAAGAGTGGGCCTACCAATGCCCAGTGAGGATAAATCCATACACCACGTCAACGTTGTGTGCAACTATAGCAAAAAAAGGGCCACATGTGAAAGGACTGCTGGAGGAGACTGTCGCAGAATAAGCGCGAGCCGACGCAGCCACCCAGACAGCCAAGAAATGCAGGCCACATAGATGCAAGAAATACTGTAACCGCGGGGCCAGATCCAGCCACTGCAGGCGTGAACACGCTGGGCGCACTGAGACTGAATACGCTAACTGTCCAGCAGAGACCTGCGTGCAAGCAGAAGAAAACAACGCTGCAGCTCCTACAAGTAACGCTGCCGGCGTCGAGTGCCACCGCCAGCGACTTCGATATCGATGCACCGTTGGCCACGACCGGAGTTCTCACCCTCAAAGCGGATACCGGAGCGCAATGCAGTATAATCAAGGAAGGCTGTCTCAAACCAGAGACCATGGTGAACGACTGCACCGTAGAGCTGCAGGGGGTGGCGGGCGAAAAATTCACTCCCCTCGAGATAGCTATAATTGTGCTCGAGACACCGGCTTTAAATGTAGAGCATTGGTTCCACATCATTCCGAACAATGTGCCATTGAAGGTTAACGGACTACTAGACATGGACTTTATGAAGCTGCATAAAGCGGCGATATCCTGCATGGCGAGATGCTCAAGTTGTATGGACACTGCATGCCGCTACGGGACGGCACGACGAGGATATATTCGTCACCACGCTGTAGAACTGCCGCCACATGCAAGTACTGTAACGATAAATTTGGTGCCTCAACGCACCACGTTACCTATGACTGGTCCAAGTTATTTTTTCCTTCCTTTTTATTTTCTCTTTCGAGATGGGCGCCAAGCGCTTTCGCGCCGGAAGGAAAAAATACCGAGTTGGATGACCAGTCTCAACCCAGGCCAGCTACAGCTGTTCAAGGCAGAGTGGGTGGTTCGGACTGTCAAGTCACTAATTAGTCAACTAAGATAAAAAAAAATAAAGATAAGATACGAATAAAATGCATTAATTAAAATAAGTCATTAAAATTAAGGAATGCGGACAAATAATAATATAAGATCAATAAATACGTCAAACGAGAAACAGGAAGGTAGGCTACTAAATAAATAATAAATAAATAAATAAAATAATAACCATGAATAATTCAAACAACAACAGCAGGTACGGGACTTACAAACTTCTTTATTTCTCCAATAAACCTCAATTTGGAATTTAACTAAGATGTCCCGTAAAATTAATCTCTCCGTTATTAACAATCTTCTCAAATCTAGCCCAGTATCTTAATTTTAATTTTTACTTCAACGGCAGCAGTTATCCCACGCTCTCACTCACTCCCATACACGGCATATGTCGTATAGCCGATCTCGGCCACTTCTATTTTTCAATAATATTCATCGATACATTTTCAATGCCTGGTAGTCCTTGTTCACCGTCCGCGATACGGCCTATCCCGAGCTAATCCCACATATTTTTAACAAACCAAAACAACGGGACGTCGAGAGGTCACGTACGCGAAGCGACCCACGGCTGGCTATTACTATTCCGAATAAAATATGCCGTGTAAAAGTCAAACCGCCGGGATTTGCTGCGGTACGTAAGATATCAGATACCGGATCAATAATGTTTAGTAATTCAATAATAATAAAGAATAATTACAATAATAAAATAATTAATGTGGGACTACTATTCTCGATCCGTACCTCGGGGTTGAATAAAATAATAACCAATAAATAATAAATAATAAATAATAAATAATAAATACAACAGAGAAACGCCGATTAATGCGAACGGTACGCGACGCAGTCTATAACGTGCAAGTCCCTTCAATATCAGGTTCCCAACGGGACGACGTACTAACCCGCGCACGACCTTCCGAATCGAGGCGCAAGAAAATTCACATTAACTCATCCGAATCCAAGTCTATAATCTGGTCAAAACCGGTGACACGGTCTATTCCGTTCCAATCCCACACATAACCAATTAACAAATTCAAAACACTCCGGGATAACGGCCTAACGCGCACGCGGTTTAACCGTCAACAAAATTAATCGATTAATATAATGACTTTTCCCCGGTTTTTATCCGCTACACGATCTCGAGGTTACATGCTACCGACGCCGCGGTTCCCGATACAAATTAATACTCTGCACGTAGTGTACGAGAGTCGCAGGGGTGACCAATTTCAGTTAAATTCAGAATACGTAAGTCCATGAACATAATAATAAACGGAAAGAACGATAAATATTAACAAAAGACCGTAGAAGGGAGAAGAGCTCACTGGGACGATGACGATGCGTTGTTTCTCGAAATCCGGGGAACCTCGAAAGATGTTGGATGATTCCTCCTGATCTTCCTCGAGTTACGAAAGTTGGTCGTTTAGCGTTCTGATGCTGGCTTGAGGAACCACCCTCTAGTCCTTGACTCGATAATAATTTGTGGGACTCCGAAAAATAGAGCGGGACACCGATAGAAAGTACGCTACGTCTGGTTCGCTCAACGGTCACCGGGAAAAAGCCCCGAGGTCGTTCCGGCACGCGTGCCCGTGAACTATGATCCCCACTTAACCAGCTAAACCCGGTTAATTGGGGGAACCGGTGTCGCACGCTGACCGCGACTAGCGCCTCAGCTGGCTGATGTATAAATTAGCGACAGACGATACCAGCGTTGCGTAGTCCAGCAGATGATCCCCTGAGATATATACATTTCCGTGGGCCGACGGCGGCTGAGAATAGAAAGCCGCGTATCATTTAGTACGTCGAGCGGGATAATGATACATCCCGACCGGGAAAGGTGTGAAATGTCGGATCAGATAGAAGGCCGAATCCCGAAGCTCTCCTCTTCTTGGTACTCTCCCATCGTCCCTCCGGTCGTATAAATCGCATTATGTATATAAAAGAAATAAGACAAGAAAAAAAAAAAAAATAAAGAATAAATAGGACCTGAAAATCACCCCCTACAACCCTGCGGGATCGTGTAGGCATCCGTTGAGCGAGAGGGACGCAACCTAACTATTCTGCCCCGTTACAACACTCCTCCCCTTAAACACGGCCGTCCTCGGCCGGAAACCTCATCCTCCCCTCCTTCGGTCTTTGATGAATTCAATTCTGGTCACCCGTCCGGCCCTAGTACCCCACGATCTCGCAGGCTTGCACGGGTTCATTCAATGGCGAACCGCTCTTGATTTCCGCCTCCCGCCGTTAGCGCCGTTATTCTAACACCACCACTTCCCCCTTGGATTCCCATAACCCAGGATCCCGGGAAAACATGCAAGGAAGTGGGAAATCCCTATCAAATAATCCAAACAACCATCATAGTCTTCTCCTCTAAAGAGGGCCTCTTTATTGGCTCAATTCACTGGGGCGACGCGTAGAGGGGCCCACATACGGGACACGTCCGGACCGTCACCCCTTGACGGCCGCAAGAAAAACACCGTCGCATGGCGGAAGGCAGCTCCCGGCACATCACCATCAGATGGTTCTTCTGCCCGCACCGGTGACACGTCCTTTGCGGGCCCACGTCCACGGGAGGCGGACGTCGAACTACCCGCTGGTGGTGCTCCCCCAGAGGGACAGGGCCCGGCCTCGGGAGGGTCTCCGATCCCCCTCCTTTAACCGCTGCCCCGCGCTCCCTGCCGGCGGCGTAGCCAGCGGTGAAACCGATCGGTGCCAACTCCACCGCCAGCCACCACCGAACCTTTTTGAGCACCCCCAGCGTCCTCTCCACCTCCTCTTTCGGGAGAGGACGTGGAGAGGCCCCGGTCCCCAGGTTCGGGGCTACCAGGTTCGAGAGAACCCGACACTCCCGAACCTAGCGCCACAGGTCCTCGCCCCCCGTCGGCGCGAGACTCACACATCGCTTCTCGAAATCCTCCACCAGGAGACGGAGCTGCTGTAGGGGTTCCATCTAAAATAGCAGAGGAGGTACGGGACCGATAAGGCTTCAAGTCATCAATTGAAACTTTCCGAATTATACCTCCCTCACGATCTTTCAGCTCGTAAACGATGACAGAACTCGACTGATACGGTATGGCGCCTGAAATCTGGGAGCCAGTTTGGCCGCCACATTCTGCGAGGCCGAGGACAGCACACGCTGCCGACGCAGTACTTCATCTCCCACCTTGAAGGTGGCGGGACTACGAAGTTTGTTATACTGAAGAGACTGCCTCCGGTAGGCCTCCTCAAGGTCGTGCTGCACCTTGTCCCTAAGGGGTTGCAAGTTGTTCATTCGGGCCGACCAACTATGGGGGTCGATCGCCCTCACCTCCTTTTCCCCCGGATTCCTCCGATAGAACCGGTGAGGACGCGGCATCCTGCCGGAATTCAAAAACGCGGGAATCGTGTCTATAGAGGAGTGGTAGGCGGTGTTGTACGCGAAACGAAACTCGGTCAAATGCAGGTCCCACTCTCGGCGATCGTTCTCCAAGAATGCCACTATCATAGTCTTGAGGACTCGGTTCACCCGTTCCACGAGGTTGGCCTGCGGATGGTACGGTGGGGTAGTCGTGTGGAAAATCCCATACTCGGCCACCACCTGTCTTAAGTTGATATTGACAAACTCCGTCCCGTTATCCGTCAGGAGCACCTCCGGTACCCCCCAGCGGGAGAACACCAGTTCCTCTAAAGCTTCCCTGATCTTTTTTCCAGTGGCCTTTCTCAACGGACAGCATTCCACCCACTTGGTAAACAAGCCCTGAATTACCAAGATATAGGTGAATCCGGACAGACTGGGCGGGAAGGGCCCCATGATGTCCGCGGCCACTACAGTCCAAGGTTCCTCAATAACCCGACGGCCCATCACACCCATCGGTGGCCCCTGTCGGGACTTCGTACGCTGACAGGTGTCACAGCGTTGTACATATCCAGTGACGTCTCGATACAAACCGGGCCAGTAATATGCATTTACGATTCTCTTGAAGGTCTTGTCAATCCCAAGATGACCCGCTTGCGGGACGTCGTCGTTCTCATAGAGGATAGCTGGTCTCTGGTGTCGCGGGACCACGAGTTTCCAGACGGTGTCCGGCGAGTCTAGACGGGACATTTTCCGTCGCAGGAATAATTTCTCATCCCTGAATTTCCAGTCGTGATAGCGTGCTGGATTCTCCCGTACGTCCTTGACTCGTGCCTCATACCAAGGATCTCTCTCCCCCGTAGGCAGCGTGAGTAACATATTAACAGAAGCTCGAGGTGGCAACCCTGCCACATTAGGCCAGTAATCTTCTTCGGTATCGTCTCCAGAAGGAGTAGATTCAAACATTCGGGACAGAGCATCGGGCAATTGATTTTGTGAGCCCTTCCGATGTAACACATCGAAGTCTGAATTTATCAGCTTCCATGTCCATCGGGCTACTCTCCCCTTGGGTTCCTTCTGGGACAGCAACCACTTCAAACTCGCGTGATCGGTGATGACTGTGAAACGATACTCATTCAGATAGGGTTTAAATTTTTCGACTGACAATAGGATCGCCAGGCACTCCAACTCCCGTACGTCGTAGTTACGCTCCGCACTGGTCAAGCTACGGCTCGCGTAGGCAATCGGATGTTCTGCCCCATCGGATTCCTGAGTGAGCACCGCTCCCAACCCGGTTAAGCTTGCGTCCGTCTGCAGCGTGAACTTTTTAGTATAGTCGGGACGTGCCAATACCGGCGCCTCAGTTAATGCTTTCTTAAGGTGGTCGAAAGCTCTCTGTTGCTCCTGGCCCCAGAACCATTCTTGTCGCTTACGTGTGAGCTTGGTGATAGGCTCCGCTACTTTCGCGTACTCGGGAATAAATCGTCGGTACCACGAAGTAGCTCCCAGGAACTGTCGGACTTGTTTAACCGTCCTCGGGGCTGGGATCTCCAGGATAGCTGATGTTTTATCTGGATCAACCAACATACCCTCGCGGTTTATCAAGAAGCCTAAGTACTTCAACTCTTTTCGACAGAATTCACATTTCTCGGGGTTGATCAGCAACCCCGCCGCCATGATCTTCTCGAAAACACGTCTCAGCCATTCCAGATGTTCCTCAAACGTGTCGGTGGCAATGACAATATCGTCCAGATAGGCAAACGCGTGAGGTTGCATATCGGGACTAATGACCCGGTCTAATAATCTCTGAAATGTAGCGGGAGCGGTGGTCAACCCGTACGGCATTCTCTTGAACTGGAATAGTCTCCTATGGGGAACTGTAAAAGCTGTAATTTCTCGAGACTCCAGGTCCAGCGGGATCTGATGGAAGGCCTGACTCAGGTCTAGTGTAGAAATGTACTTGGCCGACCTTAAACAATCCAAGATATGACTCATGTACGGCATGGGGTATGCGTCTTTTTTCGAGACCTCGTTCACCTTACGGAAATCCAAGCAAAACCGGAAGGTGCCGTTCGGTTTTGCAGCCATCACGATCGGAGTGCTCCATTCGCTGGTGGAATGCTCGACGACATCTGCCTCCAGCATACGGTCAACTTCCTGATCCATCGCTTCCCTCATAACGGGAGTGAATGGATACCATCGCTGTTTGATGGGTCTGGCATCACCAACATCAATATGGTGGACTACCAGATTGGTGACCCCGGGAGCTGATGTCAATCTTGGAACTTGGATGGATAGGAACTCCTCTAACCGAACGGTTTCGGCCTCTGTCAGGTCCGTAATTGGCATCATGGTGTTGTCATTTCCTATCACCTCTACCGGCTCGAAGTCGAACTCGGTGGTTTCTCCGCTAAAGAACCACTTGCGCCTCCTAAGGTCGACTCCAATCCCGAGTAGGAAAAGAGAGTCGAGGCCCAATAGCAACGGGACCGGGAGGTCGGGATAGACTCTTGCCGTGACCCTACTCCAACGACCCTCCAATGCTGCGTCGAACTCGACTTCCTCCGTGCACGTAATCTGCTGTCCATTGGCGATGGTGCTATGGTGTTTCGATGTCGGTCGTTGAGAATATCCCAACTCGGCCATCTCCAACAGTCCCTCCGCGCTGAGATAGGAGCTAGTTGCCCCGCAGTCCACCAACGCGGGCATTGGTCGCCCACAAATCTCCAGCCGGATAACCAAGATCTGCCAGGCTCGGCTGTTGTCTCTGATTGGACTACACAGATATTCCGGGATAGTCAATGGGGAATTTTGTTGGATCGAGGAAGTCGCTTCTCCCCTTACCGGCGACCTCCATATCCGTTTCCCGTACAGTTGTGGGCTGTTCGGGTGGTCTCACCCTCATTGCCGCAGCGGTAACAGCAAACCACTTTCCGAACTGCACATCCCTTGGAAAAGTGGCCTGCGATCCCGCAGTTATGGCAGATGATCGGCCTGTCGAAAGTCGGAAAACCTGTCGCCGCTGCTGAATTTCCGTTAGGTGCCACTGGTTCCTGCAGGAACGGGTTAGTACTGGTGGCAGTCAATCCCGACATCGGAACCGTCCCTGGTGGTGTAACAGGTCGGGATGGCACCGGTACATACCGGCCTCGGGAACTTCCATTGGAGCCTCCGCTGGGGGGGGGGGGGCTTGAAGTTCCGAATAATAAAAACTTCGACAGGTTGAAATATCGTTTTTTTTAGTGGGGGGGGCTCAAAGTTCTGAACGTTGAAAGATACGACGGGCTAAAATTTCTAATGTAATATCATACCCGAAAGATTTTACGATGTAATATATTAACAAACGTTTATAGAAACGATGAAGACATACAGAGAGTGGTGTTAATTCCAAAAGGATAATGACACAAACGTTAATTTATATAGTGCACAGTTAGCGATTGTGCACGTAAACGACATGTTTATTACCTGAACAGCTAGGATTACTATATTCAAAGTTCAGAAAATTTAAAGTTCAGAAAGTTTTATGGATTAGAAATTTATTTAGAGAAAAACGAACATTTCGAAAGCCTCAATGTCTGAAGTTCTACTTAACAGCAAGGTCATATTTGCGAAGATTGAGGATTCCGAAAATCACAGTTCGCAACGTTCATAATTCCGAAAATAGATTCCACGACAGGAAAAATTTCCGAATATCGCACTTTGGATGGCTTGAAGTCCCAAAGATTAATTCTCTTAAAGGGCAAAGTTCTGATCATCACAGTTTGGAAGATTCAAAGTTCCGAAAATATCTTTTCCGACGGGTCATAATTCCGAAAATGAAAGTGTACTCAGATCGCGTAGTTCGTTCTTCTGCGGTAAGATGGCACCATGAGTGACGCATTAGAGCTCTACCAACGTGTGGTCGTTCCGGATCGGGCACTTCTTAGCACGCGCGACCGCGGTAGGAAATGGGCTAATAAAACATTATAGTATATCAGCTATACAAAGAGCTGAGAAAGCTACTTCAGTTTCTAGATAATTGTGCGAACCAGTGATGCCAGAAAGCGGCCGCAGCAGCATGACGCACACAAGCGCACGCCCTTGTACGTGTGACCGCCCGAGCTCGTGGAGCCTTGGAAAATAGAAGGAGACAGACATATGACTGTCTGTCTCTTTCGCTCTCGCTCCGCTCGGGCTCCTCACGCTGCTACTGCTGCTAGATGCTCGGGCTGTCGCGCGATACATTTAACTCTGACTGACAAGGGGACCTCCAGGTACGTGGAACACCGATTCGGACCAAATTTTTTTTACAGGTAGGTTGCACCCAGGGGTGCAATAGGTGCAAGTGATAGGACGCGCTTCTCAGCCGTTTTCGAGCTATAAAATATTAAAAATTTCCGAGCGTCCATACACTCTTTATGTACTCTCTGCGTTAAATCATTTTCAACAAGAGCGCGTAGCGTAGTCAGCAACGTCTCCGCTTCGTAAGTGCTGGATCGTCGGATCGAATCCCAGCAGAGACTTTTTTTTTAAATTACTATTATTATTATTTAATCATTTCTACGGCAAGTACTATGCGATTATATTAATATTTCCGGAAAGGAATGAATAAATATTTTTTATTGTGGATCATTTTGGTGTTATAAGGAAAAACGAGCAGCTTTTTTTATTTATTTATTTTTTGGTTGAAAGGTAGGGAAAGCATTGTGACAAATGGATACACGAGTTTAAAAGAATAACCAATCTTTTTATTAACTTTTCATTGGTTATCGCAACTACAAGAACTAGGGTGGTACTGATCATAAAAACATGGAAAACAATCATTATTTCGGCATCGGACGCACGTAATAAATGCCGAGTTTCCGCATCCGCAAGAATTTTTCCAAGACGTCAATCGCGAAGCAAACCTCGTTAACGTTTAGGAAAGATCTCCTGTTCTCATATAATTTGTTAATTTATTAATTTATTATTCATTCCTTTACGGAAATATTAATATAATCGTAGTTGCTCATTGATTCCTGGGGCGGCCAGACGAATCCATTATTGTATGACGAGATTTTCACCGATGAGCATTTATTACGTGTGTTCGATGACGAAATAATTATTGTTTTCCATGTTTTTATGATCAGTACCACCCTAGTTCTTGTAGTTGCGATAACCAATGAAAAGTTAATAAAAAGATTGGTTATTCTTTTAAACTCGTGTATCCATTTGTCACAATGCTTTCCCTACCTTTCAACCAAAAAATAAATAAATAAAAAAAGCTGCTCGTTTTTCCTTATAACACCAAAATGATCCACAATAAAAAATATTTATTCATTCCTTTCCGGAAATATTAATATAATCGCATAGTACTTGCCGTAGAAATGATTAAATAATAATAATAGTAATTTAAAAAAAAAGTCTCTGCTGGGATTCGATCCGACGATCCAGCACTTACGAAGCGGAGACGTTGATGACTACGCTACGCGCTCTTGTTGAAAATGATTTAACGCAGAGAGTACATAAAGAGTGTATGGACGCTCGGAAATTTTTAATATTTTATAGCTCGAAAACGGCTGAGAAGCGCGTCCTATCACTTGCACCTATTGCACCCCTGGGTGCAACCTACCTGTAAAAAAAATTTGGTCCGAATCGGTGTTCCACGTACCTGGAGGTCCCCTTGTCAGTCAGAGTTAAATGTATCGCGCGACAGCCCGAGCATCTAGCAGCAGTAGCAGCGTGAGGAGCCCGAGCGGAGCGAGAGCGAAAGAGACAGACAGTCATATGTCTGTCTCCTTCTATTTTCCAAGGCTCCACGAGCTCGGGCGGTCACACGTACAAGGGCGTGCGCTTGTGTGCGTCATGCTGCTGCGGCCGCTTTCTGGCATCACTGGTTCGCACAATTATCTAGAAACTGAAGTAGCTTTCTCAGCTCTTTGTATAGCTGATATACTATAATGTTTTATTAGCCCATTTCCTACCGCGGTCGCGCGTGCTAAGAAGTGCCCGATCCGGAACGACCACACGTTGGTAGAGCTCTAATGCGTCACTCATAGTGCCATCTTACCGCAGAAGAACGAACTACGCGATCTGAGTACACTTTCATTTTCGGAATTATGACCCGTCGGAAAAGATATTTTCGGAACTTTGAATCTTCCAAACTGTGATGATCAGAACTTTGCCCTTTAAGAGAATTAATCTTTGGGACTTCAAGCCATCCAAAGTGCGATATTCGGAAATTTTTCCTGTCGTGGAATCTATTTTCGGAATTATGAACGTTGCGAACTGTGATTTTCGGAATCCTCAATCTTCGCAAATATGACCTTGCTGTTAAGTAGAACTTCAGACATTGAGGCTTTCGAAATGTTCGTTTTTCTCTAAATAAATTTCTAATCCATAAAACTTTCTGAACTTTAAATTTTCTGAACTTTGAATATAGTAATCCTAGCTGTTCAGGTAATAAACATGTCGTTTACGTGCACAATCGCTAACTGTGCACTATATAAATTAACGTTTGTGTCATTATCCTTTTGGAATTAACACCACTCTCTGTATGTCTTCATCGTTTCTATAAACGTTTGTTAATATATTACATCGTAAAATCTTTCGGGTATGATATTACATTAGAAATTTTAGCCCGTCGTATCTTTCAACGTTCAGAACTTTGAGCCCCCCCCCCCTCCGCTTGGCCGACCCAGAAAGTTGGTACGGTGAGCCGGGGAGGAAACAAAATTCCTGGAATGTCCCTCCTCGAAGGGATTGATAAATCCCCGGGCTGCTAGGTTCTCGCCAGTTGGTAACGGATGTGGATCCACCATTTCAAAGATGACCCGATTCCTCGGCCTCTCTGGGGGGTGGTACGCGAACTCTGGAAGCATGGATCTCTCCGGAGCCGGTGGTGCATGATATATGCTAGCAGCCGAGTAACTACGCTCCACGCGAATTGCCATCCTCTCCAGGCTTGCCAGGTCTAAGTTATCCGGGAGAAGTATAGCTACTTGGAGTCGGGGCAACAGGTTTCGATAAGTAATTTTCACCTGCTCCTCGACTGGAAACGGTGATATGGCTCTAATAAATAAATTCCACATACAAGTGAAATAATCCGCTACCCGTTCCTCGGATCCCTGGGTACGTGTCAGGAGCTGTTCACGTCGAGTGAATTGGAAGTCCGGGTCCCCAAAACGTTGTTGGAAGGCCTCTCTGCACATTTTCCATGAGGTCCACCGGGAACGTTCCAGTTTAACCCAATGGTAAGCAATTCCCTTAACAAACATGGGTAGGCAATTCGTGAAATCCTGGTCCGAAATGGTGACTAGGCCTCGGCTATCCTCAAATCGTGCTAGAAATTCGTCCACCTCCTCGCCTTGTTTCCCGGAAAACGACACATTTTATTTTCTAAGAATGTCGCACGCGGTGATCGCCGGCGTCGAATGACGGGAAAGTGTAAAATTCGTTCTGACCGGGGACGAATGGTGAAAGGGGTTCGTGATCATTGCCTGATCATCCCTCACGGGTGCCAACGGGATAGCTCCATTTGGTACCGAAGGATGGTCCTCCTCCTGCACCGTGACTAAACCGGTAGCCGACTTATTGGGGTTTGCCAGTATTCCCGAAAAATACAATCTTTCCCGCATAGCAGCGGAAGTACCCCCGGTCGGCAACCCTCGAATGGCTGATTCTGTCTCGACCTCATCTTCAGTGAGAGAAGCTATTTCCCCGGGAGTCCTCGATAAAACGATTTTTAACTCGCCGAAAGGACGATAATATAATTAGTTAAATAAATACCTAAATATATAAATAAATATACCCCTTAAGTAAAGGAATAGGGTAAAGAAAAAAAGAAAATAAAAAGGAAGGAAAAAATAACTTGGACCAGTCATAGGTAACGTGGTGCGTTGAGGCACCAAATTTATCGTTACAAATTTGGCGCCAAACGTGGGGCCCGACTGTCAAGTCCTTTATTTAATTAAAATTTTTGTTTCAATAAGAATTTTTATTTTTCCCTTTTTTTCTATTTTAATACTTTTATTGTTGAGAGATATTTTTTTTGTTGTTCTTAATTTTCAGTAACAATTTGAATTTTTTTTTTAAAATCACTTCAGTTTTTAGAAATATTGCGTTACTTATTTATTCTTCTATTCTTTCTTTTTATTATTGACTATCGCAACCATAGCAGGATTTTTTTTTGAAAAACATTTATTTCGACATTTCTCCCGCATTAATAATTTTTTTTTTATCTGTTTAAAATTTCTATCCAAAATTATCTGAAATAATTAAGCGGGATAGTATAGCTAACGTTACAGAATTCGGCAGTACAGTTATCCCGCTACGCACTGTAGCAAGCCTTCGTGAGGTATACGGTAGGCCAAGCTCGCTCGCATTGTCTAGTGCCGCGCTCGAGGCCGGCCGTGTTTACATTTTTTCTGTTGTGTGTCGCCGAGTGAGTAGCAGTCTTCGATGTTGGAAACTGGTACTCCCGGCTAATGTAATATTATCTCTCGCTTATTACCCGGTGTATGCATAAGTTTTTTCCGATTCAACTAAGAGATGGTGCCAGCGAAAACTACGCAGCGTATTGATTTGACACATACGTCATTTTGTTCGTCTGACATTAACCTACAAACACACACAAGTTGAGTCCGCCAAAAACTAGCGTCTTTGTTTTATCGTTCAGTGATCATGTCGAGTTTTGTGCCTGAAAAAGAACATTTGCGGCACGCATTGCTTTTCTTATTTAATCAAAAGAAAAAGGCTGCTGAAAGTCAACGTTTGCTGGTAGAAACATATGGTGAACACGCTCCATCGATTAGAACATGTGAGAGTAGTATGTGTACACCTTTGCTCCATCCCACTCCTATCCCCACTCCTTCCCCCACCACGCGGCTACCCCCACCACCTCACTTTTCCGCCGCCGCGCTACCCACTCTGCTTGACCAGTGTCGGTAACGTGGAGATGGTAAAGTGAGGTGGTGTGGGTACCTTGGTGAACGAGGAAGAGTAGAGATAAGAGTAGGATGGAGCAAAGGTGTACACATACTTGGGAAAATGAATAAAATTATGTACTCACCACCACCGCAGCTGTTGTAGGCAGCTACCCTCCTGCCAAAGCGATTTTAAACTCCTGTCTCTCGAATGTACTCTCTCACACACGCACACACACACATACACATGCACAGCGTCTTTAATTCATTACTGTGTCCTCGTCAAAGCCCTCGTCCACGGCATCGATATCGTAGCCGATATCTATCTCATCACCGAGGGCTTCTATAATAAACGCCGCCACATCCACGCGTTCACCGTTCGATAAGCGAACCCGCGGAACGCTATCGCCGGCAAGAGGTCGCATCATGACAGCGATCAAGTCATCTCCACCGCACGCTTCTTCGACGAGCTGCTCGATACCTGCAACGTCCACGCGGTCGAGTCCGTATATGGAAAACTCCATGACAAGAACCGGTAGCATACTTGCTAGAGGATCCGGATGAAATAGGTGAGACCAGTCGATGTAAATAGTTTCGCTGAAATCGACTAGCAGCACCTCGCAGTACCCATCGAAGTCCGGGTAAACCACTTCCCCGCGGACAACGTTATTGAAACGAGGCACAATACAGGACATGCCGATATGCAACTCCCCAAGTTCAATGGGTCTTCCACAACGTTCCACTAAATACACACTACGTAGGAGTTGTTCCAGCTCGTCGTATGCATCGCACATTTCCTGCGTACGCAGAAACACACTCATTACACTCTCGACAAACATTAATCGGCACCAAAACGCGTCGCTTAAAATCTCCTTGCCGTATCGTGGATACATATTGCTTTTTATTGTTTCCAAACAGGATGCCAAAGACAGACTAAATGCTCGAGACGCTACTAGAGAGTATCACGGGCATAAAGATAACAGCCTCCTATGAATCATAACTAGGTATCCATCACTTTGAATGCAACGAAAGAGGTTTTCGAGCATACATAGCCCTGCGCTATGCTCCTCGCAAAGTGCTTGCCCTGCAGTAAAAGATATAGAATATGTTCCCTCACAGAGAGAGAGAGAGAGAGAGAGAGAGAGAGAGAGAAAGACTTCAATTATTATGCTATAAAAATAAGAGACACAGTAAGATCAGATATTTTTAAATTAACCAATATTTTATGGAAAGCACTTTATACATTTACCGTCGTATGCAACAGCCCTGCAAACACGGTCATCCGCGCTCGGAGATTCCTTCACCGTTAATTTTATTTTTATCGCTATATGGAATTAATTTGTATTATCACTCGTAATATTGCTTTTAAATTATTTTTCGCTGTGGACGTTGTTATCCTAGTGTACTTCTGAAAAAAAGAACGAAACAACTATTTAATTGAGCGCACTGATCAATAAAAAACATCGTGTACAGAATAATCGATATTGTCTTACCTGATATGCCACGACTCATTATACAAAGTTGGCAGCGTTGATGATCTTCTGCCACCGACGACAACTGCGGATGAGGATGTCGGGTGGCACTTTTCTTTCCCGAAGTTAGCTCTATCTTCCTCTCGCTCTCCATGACATGAATAACGAACCCTCGGTGTCGGCTCATATGCAGGGGCTGCTCGCTCTGCAAAACATTATTTTTTTAATTAAAAATAAATATCACATGATTTAAAATTATTTTATATTTTTTACTTACCAAGCTCCGCTGCTTTGCTGCTAATCGACATTGGCACGTATTCCATGATCTGATGTGTTAATAAAACACAGACGAGCGATCCGTCTTCTTTCTAGCGCAGACCTTTGCTGATGCTTCGGTTTTACGACTGTCTCTCTCTCTCTCACTGTGACTGACATCTGTGTATACTTTATAATATTTCGAGCGAAATGTACACTATATACAATTATTTACAACAGTTTCTTTATCACAAATAGCTGCACATACGTAGAATTATTGCGTTCGCAACGCAACACCCGATGCATGATCAGCGATGTGACCACGAAATAGCACAATTATTTCGGACAAAATAATTTTCATAAACTCCGTATCCTCTGGCGCTAGCAAGATCGCGATGTGTTCGAGCGCTTCTTCAAAGAAGTCCTTGGAACCGATGATCTCATACGCTACTGCACGAGGCATTTCACTGGCAACGATCTTTTCACGGACATATGATACCACCTCGTTCATACACCTCTGAATCGTTTCACTTTTGCTCTCTAGAGCCTGCATATGGATATCAATTCTTCTACTTATTTCGACGAGCATATCAAATGTAGACCGCTGAAGAACAATGTTTGGAGAGTATTTTCGGAAGCGTTTCCGTTTCGATGCTCCAGATTCCTCTTGATTCTCGTATTCCTCATCAGCGCTACCGCTTATTTTACCAAATGACACAGCTCTGTGCTGGTAACACGAGGTTAAAAGTGTGTAATGCGTTGTGTGCTCTATGCGGGTATTACACATTTTCTCGGCATCAGTCCCATGAGCTTCGAAATATTGTTGTACGCGAGAAAAATCACTTTTAAACACTCGCCACTCGTCCGCACCGAGTGTAATTCCGGTAAAAGTATTCGACAATATTTTCACCACTGGTGTAAGTGTACACGTAGAGTTCAACTCGAACCCGGCTACGATTATTTTACCAAATGATTTATTTAAGCCGTACATAACGGGGCTCGCTATATACTGCGATATCGCATGAGGCTTAGCACCGTTATTTGCCATTTTTATTGCTTTCCTGTAGACTGTGACTTTTCGAATGAATCGTCGGTGGTGTTCATACTCCGTTTTATACAGATTTCCCCCACCACCTAACTGCATTGCCTCTTCTTTCGATACTGCAAATCATACGCCTGAAAATTGCTAGCCAATATCCTTTGATATTTGTTGCATCCTCCTCAACAGCCTAGTAACAGCAGCAGATATATCCCAAAACTCTTGCATACTCGCGCACACTTATGCGCACACGCACACATTGACATACAGATAATATGTACCATGAAAACTAAATAATATTCGTCGGTGAAATTTGATGATTTTCCTCATGGCCGAGTGCCTTGAAATTAGATGAAAACAATATGACTTTCATCAGCGAAACTCGATAACTAAGTACACCACCATCGCTAAATATTTCCCTAGGTCTAGCTTTTGTAAAGCGATCGCGTGCGGCCATCTTCTTGGTTAGTCGTATTCATTACATCGTTGCAGTATATGCAGAGAGAGAGAGAGAGAGAGCGAGAGAGAGAGAGAGAGAGAGAGAGAGCTTGTGAAAGGAATATATATAAAAGTGAGCCGCTTTGAAAATGCTCTAGTTAATTGTCTGATTTACTGTGGTTACTACTACTACTACTCTAACAGCACAATCATGGTCAGAGTGGTAAAGCGCTCATTGATAAGAAAATTGATAGAGTTTATATTGAAGCGTAGACCGTCGTTGCGTTCGCGCTGGGGTAGAAGAAATTTACAGATCACCCTATGGGAACTTCCGACACAGGCGGTTGTTCGTAAAATTCGCGGTATGCTGTGCGAGTGTCATCAGGGCGATTTAGTTGACGCGTATAATATTGGATTGTTTGATAATCAAATAATTATTAATTCGGTGGTGCGTGTTATTCGTCGACGAGGCTGGCTGAATGAGACTGCTCTGCAACCCATACTCAATGAAAGACGTAAGTAATATACAGCTCTAATTACTTTTATTTTATTTCCTTTATTTCATAAGATTTTTATATAAAGGGTAGTTAAATTGTAAGGGCCGATGTTGAATGTGAACCACACCTAAACGTCAAGTTTTTTTCTGCATTTCATTTGACATTTCTCAATTTCAGACTAACTCAATTTGAACCATGGAAAGATACACAATCGAACAACGCGTTAAAGTTATTCAGGCTTAATATGAAAATGGGCGTTCAAATCAAAATGCATATCGTGCACTTCGTGATTTTTTCGGTCAATTCAATCGTCCAAATGTGCGTACAATCGGAAAAATCGTGCAAAAATTTTAGCAAACCGGGTCTGTAGGAGATATTAAAACACCAGTGCACGCTCGTACAGCTCGTACTGCAGAAAATATTGCTGCTGTTCGCGATAGTGTGGCTGAAGAGCCGTCCACCTCAACTCGTCGTCGTGCCCAACAATTGCACCTCTCACGCTCGTCGTTGATGAACATTATGCATAAAGACTTGCATTTACACGCTTATAAGGTGCAATTGACTCAAGAACTAAAGCCTCTTGACCATTCCAAACGTCGTCAATGGTCAGAATGGTGGCAAGAAATGGCAACAGTGGATGATCAATTTTCGAAGAAAATCATCTTCAGTGATGAGGCACATTTTCACCTCAGTGGATTCGTCAATAAGCAGAATTGCCGCATTTGGGCGAATCATAATCCAAGAGTGATTGTCGAAAAACCAATGCACCCACAAAGAGTGACTGTTTGGTGCGGTTTATGGGCTGGCGGCATCATCGAGCCGTATTTTTTCCTAAATGAGGCCGACCAGGCAGTTACTGTGAATCGTGTTCGCTATCGTGAGATGATAACGAACTTTTTATGGCCCGAATTGGAAGATATGGATGTGGGCGATATGTGGTTTCAACAGGACGGTGCCACTTGCCACACAGCTAACGAAACAAGGGCTCTTTTGCGCGACAAATTCAATGGCCGTGTTATCTCACGTGGTGGCGATGTCAATTGGCCGCCCGGATCATGTGATTTGACACCGTTGGACTTCTTTCTTTGGGGTTATTTGAAAGAAAAGGTGTACGTCGATAAGCCAGCAACAATTCAAGAGCTAAAGGATGAGATAATTCGGCACATTAACGGCATAGAACCTCAATTATGCCTAAGCGTCATCGAATATTTGGACCATCGGATGGAGGTGTGCCGCCGAGGTCGCGGCGGCCATTTGGCCGATATTTTGTTCCATACATAATTGAACCATACCATATTATCATAATAAAAAGAATTGACAATAATTTCCTAAATAATTTGTGTTTTATTCAAAATCAACATCGGCCCTTAAAATTCAACCACCCTTTAGTTCGACGGTATGAGGACACAGAAATGGGAGCCGACACCTATGATTTCGATGAGGAGGGTAGAACCGATTCAGATGATCATAGCAGGGACAACGATGGCGACAGCACCGTAGGGAGTCGCTGGATAAATTTTACCCAGCCATTCTGCGGTTATAAACCTACAAACGGTCTTTTCATGGCAGGCCCCTCGAGAGAACCAGATGAATCCGTCGCAGGCCCATCGCGACAATACAGTTCAAACGATGATGCCAACAGCAATACAGACAGCGAGGAAGAAGAAGAAGAAGAAGAAGAAGAGGAGGAGGAAGAAGAAGAAGAAGAAGAAGAAGAAGAAGAAGAAGAAGAAGAAGAAGAGGAGGAGGAGGAGGAGGAGGAGGAGGAGGAGGAGCAAGACGTAGACGATGACGACGAGGAGGAGGAGGAGGAAGAGGAGGAGGACCCTGTAGATTCAGGTAAGCTTTTAATAATACAACTACGATGACAAAAATAAAAAAATTACGCGGATAATAATAGTAAAATGAAAAAGCAGGGTACGAGACGGACCCAAACATTTTTCGCTTTGCACGATTCACTGTGCCGAGACCGCCGACAATCGAGTTGGTTTACGAAATGCGTCGGCGGTTCCCGGGTGCAGTCGACGGATTCGAGGACTAGAAGCAAATATAAGTTTGTAATTCTTACGTTACACGAATTATATGCATAGTATATAGCCAGCGACAAACAAAAATTTGAAGTAAATTAAATAAAAATTCTAATAAATGGTTTAATTATGCCTGCAGGTGGACAGACTGGCGATGGAAGGACTGCTGCTGCACTGGGTGGTGATATTTTGCCTCCTGGTGAATGTTTCGGTATCGAAAACGAGCAGAGACGTTATTTTTCACGCTTTAGGATGCAGGGTCGAGAGACAGATTTTTATTTTCGTCAGCCACCGGTCGGTATCGATCATCTGACATGGTTCGAGGGAGGTGTACGAGATGTTCTCACACGTCTTACAGAATCGTGCGAAGGACATGATTATGTGGGTATGACTCTGAGCGTACCGTCTTTTGCGCAAGGACCTGTATGGTTATCATTTCGACCAGCTCGTGACATCGTTCCCGACGATATATGGCGACTAATTAATAGTGTAGCTCAGAGCGCGCGCGAATTTCGAATAGACGCTGGTACATGTAGAATGACGACATGTATAGTACGAGGCGTCGAAGGAGCTGGTGTGGGCACTAGGCTTACACACGAGTCTATAGCAAAAAAGTCCATTTTACGCATAAGTAATCGCGATAATTTGTGTCTACAACGATCCCTTGTCACTGCCCGAGCGCATGCCGAACGCGGTCAAATACGTACGGGTGTGCTACACAGACGATGGTGTCAAATTCGGAACGGGCTTCGAGGTGCGCAATATACAGCGGCGATAGAGCTCACACGTAATGCAGGGGAAACGACACCTTCTAGGGGGTGTGGTGCGCGCGAAATTCAGCTCTTTCAGGAATACTTGGTTCACGAGGGTATAGCGATTGTTGTTTATGAATTTCTCACCTTCGGAAAACGCGTTCCGGCTCTGTACGATGGGCGAAAATACGTACTCACTGCAACAGGTAAAATTAATCATACACTCTTTATTCTCTATTACGAGCGTTCTCATCACTATCAACCGATATTAAATCTCGCCGGTGCGCTAGGTAGTCGGGAGTTCTGCACGCAATGTAATTCCAAGTATATTTGAGTACTCGAGCATCGATGTAGCTATCAATATGCTCGATGTAAATCCACTTATTGCAATGGTAATAGAGACTCTCAGCCTGAGTATTGCGCAGACTGTAATCGTTCGTTCTTTGGTGCTTTTTGCCTCGCTCATCACAAGAGTGAGGGCTCCGCGGGTATCACGTCTCGTAAATATAGACGGTACAGCGTCTGTAACGCATTGAAAATCTGTAGAGGCTGCTCGCGTATGATTAAAACCACAGATAAAAAGATGCATGTATGTGGTATATCGTTTTGTGCTACATGCAAACAAACGCGGCCGACTACGCATGCATGTTTTATAGCACCTCTTAAGAAATCAGATGCGCAAAAGGAGAAGAAAAAAGACAAGTCTTCCACGAGGTTTTTATTTTATGATTTTGAGACGCAGCAACACGCGCAATTGCATGATGATAAATCGACACGAATTCACGAGCCGAATTTATGTGTCGCACAATGCGTATGTATGGCATGTCTGGATATCACAGTTAAGAGACAGATTGTGCTAACTGTGTTAAACGTGAATTCGTGTTTATCGATGATCCTGTTGGGGATCTCGTAAAATTGGCATTATCGCAAAAATTTAAAAAGACTATCTGCATCGCCCATAATGTTAGAGGTTTCGACGCACAATTTATTCTACGGTATTTAATCGAGGTGCAAAAAACACAGCTGCCCTCTCTGATTATGAACGGTACGAAGATTGTCTCGATGAAAATTGGCGATGTCGTTTTTCTCGATAGTCTAAACTATTTACCCATGGCTCTTAGCGCTTTACCTAAGGCCTTTGGTTTCGCTGATGAGGTGGCAAAAGGTACATTTCCCCATTTATTCAACACACCGGAATATCAGAATTACTCAGGTCCTCTGCCGGTTTTGCATTTTTACTCACCCGATACCATGTTCTCAGCGGATCGCGAGCGCTTTTTAAAATGGTATGAGGAAGAATCGAGTCGCGTAGATTATAAATTTGATTTTGCGACGCAATTTGTGCAATATTGTCGTACAGATGTTACGGTTTTGAGACGAGCGTGTTTAGCTTTTCGAGAGTTACTTATACGTTGTGGGAGCGTGTGCCCCTTTACAGAAGCATGCACGATAGCATCAGCATGTATGAGAGTATTTCGAAAGAATTTTCTACAGAAAGATCGCATTGCGGTGTTACCACCAGGAGGATATCGCTGGGGCGATAAGCAATCGCGCAAGGCCGTCGTATGACTCGTATGGCTCGAGCGTGAGCTCAACTGCGTTATCGCTCATGCTGGACGCACGAGAGAGTATCGCCCTCCGGCCAGCCTACCGGCCGTGGACGGTTACTACGTGGATGCGGGGGTCCATCACGTTCTTCAATTTCATGGCTGCTTTTGGCACGGTTGTCCGCGATGTTATCGCGTGAATAGAGATACTCGAACTAAATTCGGCGATACAATGGATGAGCGATACGAGCGTACCATTCTTATTTCCGGGCGAATCAGATCGAAAGGGTACACTCTAACCGAAATATGGGAATGCGATTTTGACAGATTACTCGAGAATAACGAGGAAGTGTCGATATACGTGAAAAATCACGCCATGGTCAAGCAGGCGCCTCTCGAACCACGCGATGCATTCTTTGGCGGTCGAACGGAAAATTTTGTAAGCTTGTACGACGTCGCGAATGGGGAGCAGATACGCTATGTGGATGTTTGCTCGCTGTATCCGTGGGTATGTAAGAATGGAAAATATCCCGTTGGACACCCGAAATTGTATGTAGGCGACGAGTGTCGAGAACTCGTAGGACTTGAAAACGATCTAAGTGTCGTCGAGGGTCTCGTGAAGTGTACCGTGCTGGCACCGCGCGATTTGTATATACCCGTACTGCCTGTTCGCATGCATGGGAAACTACTGTTCCCCCTGTGTAGAACGTGCTGTACAGATATGGACACATCCGAGGTTTGTACACACGATGACACGACTGAGCGAGCGTTTGACGGCACATGGGTCGTGGACGAACTGAGAAAAGCTGTGTCGCTCGGATATAAAGTGACGCGTATCTATGAAATTTGGCAATACGTTGTTACGCAGTATGACACGACAACGCGACGAGGCGGTCATTTTGCCGAGTACATCGATACATTCCTAAAAATAAAACAGGAGGCGAGTGGTCCGCCAACAGAGTGTAACGATGACGAGGAAGCAATAGAGCGTTTTATAGCATTGTACAAGGAGTCTGAGGGTGTATATCTCGAGCGAAGTGCTTTGCAGCCAAATCCGGGTTTGCGTTCACTAGCGAAATTGGCTCTTATTTCATTCTGGGGAAAGTTTGGTCAACGAGAGAATCTCACGAAAACCGTTATCGTCTTCACGCGCGCGCGGAGTTAATGAATTTACTAACGAGTCCGGAGATTGAGGTGACGGGGATGCTACTGGTTAATCACAAGATTATGTATGTAAACTATGTGAGCAACCGCGATGCTATCCAACCATCACCGACATCAAACGCCGTGATTGCAGCATACACGCCGGCACAGGCACGCCTAAAATTATACAGTTATCTTGAGGGGCTCGGGCGACGAATATTGTACTGCGATACGGACTCCTGTATTTACGTGAGCCATCCCGGTGGTAACGAGTATGAGCCGCCAATCGGTCAATTTCTAGGAGATCTTACGGATGAATTAAGTGAATACGGACCTGGTAGTTATATAACTTCGTTCGTTTCGGGTGGACCAAAATTTTACGCATACCTTGTTCGTTAACCCGACGGTACGATTATTGAAAAATGTAAAGTGAAGGGTATCACGCTAAACTTTGCGAATAGCCGTCACGTAAATTATAACGCATTACGATCTTTCGTGACAGGAGCAAGGAGCGTACCTATTATTTTTAAATTCGACGCTATTCGACGTACGGAATTTCATCATGTAGTAACGCGTAAAGAAACGAAATCATGCGAGCCTGTTAACACGAAGCGAAAACGGCACGGGCTGTACTCTACTGTACCGTATGGCTATTGTGAAATACGCTAATTAGTATAACGCAAAAAAGTATATAGTTTTACGGGTGAATTCGCGATATTTAAAAATAATCTTTTTGTCTAATTTCATGTAACATATTGACTGTGTACAATACATTGAAAAAAATTGATTTATCATGTATAAAATCGTTATCGGATCGTTCTTTTTGTGCTGCTATTCGTAACAGTAGCTGCTATCTCTCTCTACCGTTCGCTTTTGTGCTGACTTTCTCATCGTTGATTCCTTTTGTCCCGTCTTTCTTATCGAGCGTTTCCTTTTGTTCTGGCTTTCTAGTGCTACATCCGTGGATATAATATTGTTGTTTAGAATTTGATGATTCGTAAAATTTGTATATAGAGATGTATGCATAGTGAAATAAAAATATTGCTTTATTTGTGAGAAATATAAAAATTATCGTTATTTAATATACATACAGCGTAAACGCCAGCTTATACCGCGGGCCCGCGCCTCATCAGCTAATGCAGGCGCGCCGCGTCTTATCAGCTCTTTAAGGCCGCGAAAATAGCTAATGCCGCGGGGTCGCCGCCGCCGCCGCCGCAGCCGCAGCCGCGGTATAAGCTTATTTAAGAGTCTGCTGATTGATTTTGATAGACACTCGTCGATATGGATACACGTTGGAAACATCCGTGGACAGCTGTGATGAGCGGTCCTACGAAATGTGGTAAAACATATTTTGTAAAAAAATTCTTTAAATACATGTGCGAAATGACGGATGTCCCGTTCGAGCGTATACTTTTTTATTACTCAGAGTGGCAGTCCGGGTATTCAGAGTACGGTGATAAAATCGAATTTCGCGAGGGTTTACCGTAAGCAGCAGAATCCTCGAATGATACAAGACCTGAACTTGTGGTCATTGACGATCTAATGCGCGAGGCATCCAACAATACTGTAGTCGATCTTTTCACAAAGTGTAGCCACCATAAAAATCTTAGTGTCATTTTCATCACGCAAAATCTCTTCCATCAGGGTCACGGGCACCGCGATATCTCCTTAAACACTAATTATATCGTTGTCTTCAAAAATCCGCGAGATCGCGCGAAATTCAGCATCTAGCCCGTCAGGTATGTCCCGAGGATCCGCGATTTTTGCAGGAGGTATATTTCGATGCAACGGTTGCACCGCACGGCTATCTATTATTCGACTTGAAACAATCGACGCCTGATAATTGTCGATTTCGCGCCTGTATATTTCCCGATGACCAATACCATTACGTTTACGTGCCTCAAAAAGCAATAAAAGTTCGCGATGCGTCGCGCGATGTACCAGTAATGCGCTTGTAATGGCGTTGCGCGGACCTCTCGATAAAAAGCAGATAATTATATTGCAAGCGTTGTGTTATCTGAAGCAAGAGCAACGACGTGCAATTTGGCGCAAAGCAGATGTAGCGCTTGTACGCTGTATATGCGAGTGTGCTCTAAACGTTTTACAGGGAAACGTGAGTCTGAACAACGTGCAAAAGAATCATCTTCGGAGGCACGCGACAATTCTTCGACGACTAGCCGCCAAAAGGGGAAATTGGAGCGGTAAGAGGAAGATCATCGTCGAGCACTGTGTCGGATTTCTCAAGTTGCTTCTTGCGCCTGTCTTGGCCTACGTGAGACATGGAATATGCCAGAAAGATGGTACCTATTCCTCATGATAACATACATCGTCTCGCTGGACTCGCCACTACTGCCGCTGCTGCTACTACTACTACTACTACTAGTGCAGACCCGTTGCCTTCCGTACAGACTACTGGTACGCCATTATCGCGCCTCGACTCTGAGCTGAGTGAAATTCTAAACTCTCACTCGTACAAGAGCGAGAGAGAGAAGTGGATAGCGTACCAACAGGTTTTACAGCGTTATCTTCACATGGTAGAGTACGATAATGCCGTACCGAATATTTCATCAAAACGAAAAGTAGCAATACTCGATAGCCACGAGAATAAATCCGACGACGATTTAATGAACAAAGTTAAATCGCGGCTCAATGACACACTTATTATCGATAGCGTACCAAAAAAATTTTAATCTAAAGCAATATCGTTGCTTTGCAATTTGCATCGCAGCGCCGTTGGTAAAAAAATGACATGGGATCGTAACGGTGTTGTTTCCATAGACGGCAGAAAAATTTTAAATTCCAATATCGTTGATCTTGTTAACGATGCTATGCGAGCTAGAAAACGCGAGAAACCCATCGGACGATCTCACTTTGCCAAACTCCTGCGAGCGATACAGATGCCGCGTGAATTTATCGGTAATCTCGCGTTACTACACGAGCCTACACCTACATCATCCTCGACACCACAGCGGCGTCTTATTTTACCGCGCGAAAACGATAGTAGCAGCAGCAACAGCAGCAACGGTAGCAACAACAACAACAACGACGACGAGGCCGAGACCGCGCACTCAAACAGAGATTTAATGCTCACGGCTGAAAACGACATCACCGAGGGGGAGGAGGGGAATGAAGAAGAGGACGAACAATTGCAAAACTTTGCACAAGTAGAATATCGGCCACCCACACAGTTAGAAAAGAAAAAGAAAAAGAATCCATTTAACTGGTCATCGCTAAAATTATGAAAATTCTTCAAAAAATCTGTTATGACACCGCTCATCCTGCTTCCTATTCTCGAGCAAAAAATTTGGCCCAGGTGGATCGTAGAGTAGCGCGAAAAAAGGTTTTACCATGGCTCGAGACACAGGATTCATATAACATGCACCGCCTCGTACGACGACGATTTCCCCGTCATACGTACAGTGTGAGTAATATAGACGATGTATGGGAGGCTGATTTAGCTGATCTTCGCTCGATAGCCACGTACAACGATGGGTACGCGTATCTGCTTGTTGTTATTGATGTGTTGAGCAAATACGCGTGGGTCGAGGCTTTGCGTGACAAAACGAGCGCAAACGTGGCCCGCGGTCTCACACGCATACTCGCGCGCAGTAACAATCGTCGCCCGCAACAATTGCAAACTGATCGAGGCAAAGAATTTATCGGCGCACCGTTTCAGCAAATTCTCGAGAAAAAGAATATCGATTTTCGCGCTGCTCGTAACCCTGATATAAAAGCCTCGATTGCCGAACGCTTTAATCGAACAATAAAAGAGCGAATGTGGCGCTACTTTACATACACGCGAAATAAGCGTTACATCGATGTTTTACAAATTTTTTTATATGCTTATAATCACACTAGACACAGCGGAACGCGTATTCCTCCAAGCGAAGTAACCCTCGAAAATGCCTCCATAGCCCGAGACAATTTAGCACGGCGTTACGAGCGTAACGCGAAAAAAATTAAAAAGCCTAAATACAGCGTCGGTGACTTGGTACGTATCAGTACAGCTAAAGCAGCTTTCGTGAAAGGATATGAGCGTGGTTAGAGTAACGAATTATTCAAGATTCAACGAATATCGGTGAATCGAGAGCCATTCGTGTATATTTTACACGATCTGAATAACGAGACTATCGACGGTATTTTCTACGAAGCAGAATTATCACGAGTACGAGTGCCTCCGTCATCTGAGAAGACGAAAGAGAAGAAGAGGACAAAGAAGAAGAAGAAGAAGAACGCTCGGGATCATCGTCCGTGATAAATATGAGCTCCAAGGATAGCTCTTTCTTTGTCGTACTACCGAGCAACAGTAGTATGCAGTATTTTCCGGATAATACGACGACGAAATTTATTACAAAACTACCGCGTCAGATACGTCTGCACGGAGAATATGCTGTTTCTCTTGTGGAAATTGCTTATCCGATGACTCTTTTACATGTTCCTACTGTAGAAAATCTCGTAACTTTTGAGGATGGTGATTATGATTTATCGGGTTTAAATCTTTTAACACGGAGGAGCGCTGATAGAGACCAAATAGCACCTGGTGTATATCGCTCTATAGACGCTCTTTTGGAGAGTATAAATCAGCTACCTCACGTGGCCGATCATTTGCGCTTTAAATCGCTTCCGAGCGGGCAGGTCGAAGTGGCACGCGTATGCGACGATCTACGCTACCACGACTTTCGCGTATCGCCCGCTATCGCAAGGCTACTAGGATTCTCGAAAGAGGCTTGTAGCCCCGTAATGATAGAACCGCATTGCGAATACACAGGGTCGAGGCCTGCATCTCTCACCGGTGCTATACCGGGCAGCATGTTTTTATACACAGATATCTGCGAGAGCTATATTACAGGCGATGTACAAACACCCCTCTTACGAGTTGTTCCCATTGATACTGATGACTGTCCGTATGGTTCGATAAAAATTAAATCGTTTTCAACGCCACGATATATACCTCTCTTGCGCAATAATTTACACACTATCGAGATCGATATAAGAGACGAATTTGGGGATCCTATACCATTCGAGCAGGGAACGTTGACTGTGACACTACATTTCAATAGGTCCCACGATTGATTACACCACTATGGATGATATTGACAGTGTGCAGCACGGATGGGGCCGTCGCGGATACGGTGGTATTAGCCATGTTTATATCGGAACACCTAATCAGCGAGGACACGGTATCGGTAGCTTTCTCGGGGGCCTGTTTCGTCGAGTGTTACCACTTTTAAAGAAGGGCGCTAAAGCAGTTGGAAAAGAAGCGTTGCGCGCTGGTGTAAACGTAGCCGGTGATATCCTCGATAGAAATATATCTGTGAAAGATGCTATTCGCGAGAGAGCGCGAGAATCAGGTAGTAATCTCAAACGCAAAGCCTCTGAAAAAATTGACACTCTCATGCGGGGGTCTGGTTATAAAAAGCGCAAAATTTCACGTACTCCTCATTCATCGAACAAACGTAAACCACGACGTATCTCTCGTAAAAATAAAAGTGTAATAAGGAGAAAAACAATAAAGAAGAAGAATAATAAGAACAATAAGAAGAAGAAGACTCGTCAACGAACAGTTGCAGATATTTTTGGATAGCTGAAACAAGATGGCTTTTCTACATGCGCACTCGTGCGAGTGTCTTAAATCGGAACTTGAATTATTTTCACTCCCACCGATGCAAACTACTATCGAAGGCTCCAATTGGGTGTATTACAAACCAATGACTTCGCTAACAGATGATTCACCGATTGAATTTGTTATTCCCGGACAGGGTGATGAGTATATCGATCTTGCGCATACTATGCTTAGTCTGAGAGTGAAAATAACATCTCCTACCATTACGGAAATTGCCGCGGGCACATCGTCGAAAGTAAGTGCCGGCCCTGTAAACAATCTCTTGCATTCTATGTTTAATCAGGTGGATGTATACCTGAATCAAAAATTAGTTTCACCTCCAAATAATGCCTACGCTTATCGAGCGTACATAGAAACACTTTTGAATTACGGTCCAGCAGCAAAAAACTCGCATCTCACGAGCGTTCTCTGGTACGACGATACACCCGGAAAAATGGATGACATAACATCGGAAAATACGGGTCTTGTGAAGAGAAAACAATTTTTAAATGTCGAAAAAACTGTAGACTTGCTCGGTCATCTGCATTGCGATATATTCAATCAGGAGCGGTTCCTATTAAACGGTGTCGAGATGCGCCTACGGCTGGTTCGGTCTAGAGATTCATTTTGTCTTGTGGGGGATACAAAGAATGGTCAATGCGGCTTAAAGATTCTCGAGGCATCGCTTCTCGTTCGTAGAATAAAAATAGCTCCTGGTGTGCTGCTCTCACATGCTAGAACTCTGGCAAAATCTACGGCTAAATATCCTCTTACGAGAGTCGAGGTAAAAGCCGTTTCAATACACTCGGGTGTTCATGGAGAGACTATCGATAATATCGTGTTAGGTCAGTTGCCGAAGCGTATAATTATCGGTTTTGTCGATAACAAAGCGTTTAACGGTGACTTCAGTATGAATCCGTTCAATTTTTAAAATTACAAGATAAATTATCTCTCGTTGTATGTAGATGGTGCTCAAATACCTTCGAAACCGTTACAACCTGATTTCACGAAAAATCATCTATATGTGGATGCTTTTCAAACGTTGTTTTCGGGAACTGGAATACATTTCTTGAACGATGGTAATTCGATCGATCGCGATAATTATCGCGATGGATACTGTCTGTTTGCTTTTAATTTGACACCCGATCTTTCGGCGAACAGCAATACACATTGGAATTTAATAAAGCACGGTAGTGTGAGAATAGAGGTACGATTTGAGGATGCGCTTGCTTCAACGATAAATTGTGTAGTCTACGCGGAATATGCTAATGTCTTTGAAATTGATGCCTCTCGGCAGGTAATGGTGGATTTTACCGGATAAGCGAAAAATGTGCTGATGTCGGCATAAAATTATTTCGTGTTAAGACACGTAGAAGCGTGTCCGCGAGTAACTAATCAGTCGAACTCGGTCATCTGTACGGATTAGACGTGAAAATGGATATCGTCGTCGATATACAGGGAATGCGTGGTAAAGACTCGGAATTTATTCCGAAAGAAATTGCCGTGGTAGCAGTGGATAGACCGTACTCTGCTCATTGGATCGTTGCACCGCCGTGTCACTTTGCCGAATTACCACAGCAATCGAGAAGCCAGAATAATTTTCTCTCGAAATATTTTCACGGTATGGAGTGATACGAGGGCGATGTGAGCTGTAAACAGGTATACGCTAACTTGCGTGAAATTTCGCGAAAATCAAGACGCATCTATACGCGCGGTCACGAGAAGGCTATACTTCTTTGCGATATCACGAGTCGTGAAATTTCCAACCTAGAGGATGAGGCGGACGCCCCATCGTACACATTTATGCCGAAATCTTTGCGAAAATACTTCAAACACGCTATGATAAACGATACAGCGTCTTCGCATTGTGCAATGCGCCAGGCTTTCCAAATAAAAAATTGGCTTCGCGAGCATCAATTTAAAGGAGAATCATACATGGATGTTTGGTCATCAGACGAAGAGGAAGAGAATAAAAAAGAGGAGAAATCTTCATCATGTGGTCGTGACACGATCGACGACGCTGTGAAATAAATTTTACATATATATACGTCTTTCAAAGCGTATCGGTCATCATTTAATCATTGACTATGTGTTCAGCATGAACACTAGACAAATCTACGAGAGTCTGCAGTATCTACCACTTTCAACCGTTGGCGTATACCCGGCTGACAGAATTCCTCGTGTATGGTCGTTACCAGCCGGACTCGTAGTTAACACGGATAACCACGACGGACCTAGAGAGCATTGGATCGCCATGTACGTTAACCATCATGGAAAAGGAACGTACTTTGATAGCTACGGGCTACCACCGGTTATACCGCAACATCTCGCCCGACTACGAAGAAACTGCAAGTTCTATCGGTACGGCCTCAAACAGCTACAGAGTAATACGTCGGATGTGTGTGGACAATTTCGCATCGTATTCCTACACCTTATGTCGTGCGGCTTCACCATGTCGCGATTTAATAATCTCTTTAGCGATAATGTAACGAAAAACGAAAGATTAGTGCGTGAATATTACAATGCTTTTGCCTCTCGACGATCAGACAGTGATAAAAATAAATTTAACGGCAGAGGAGTCTCCGAGCGAAGATTACCGTGTTTGCAGGGATGTTGCATACGACGGTAAATATCTGTAAAGTGATTTAAATAAAATATTGATTAATTAAAAACAAATACATCGGTTTACTCTGTCTCTTCTTTTATAATTATATATACATTATAATCGCGGTCTCTCGCGGCACGGTATCATATTCTGTGTCTTTTACTGCAGAGCATTCGCTTCACGAGAAACACAGCGCAAAGCGGTACGCACATGCAAAACTGCTGACATTGGATTCAAAGCGCTGCACACCTAGTTATGACTCAGAGGGGGTTTGTTATCTTCAAACACTGTGATCACCGCCAGCCTCATCCGGAGCATTCAGTCTGTCTTTAGCAGTGCACGTGGAGAGTTTAATTCGAAAAAAAAAAAAATGTATCCGGTAAATCTAGGCGACGACCTAGCGGCAGTTTTTGTGTGTCAGGTGATTTGTAGCACCAACAATAATGCCGTGTATCTGCGGACGGATCTAATGTGCTTGGCGTTGTGTGAACTGGAGGACAAACTCTATAAATTATATATCGAGGAGCGCTCTGAGAGGAGACGATTTTTAATAAGTGACTTGTGCGCTGGAGTGGCCTGTGTGGTTGTATGGAATGAAAGGACTATGCGCGGGTCGATCATCGACATGGATGATGACGGGTACTGTGAGGTACTGCTGGTCGATTTCGAGGAATCGATATGCATCGATTGGCAGCACCTATTTTACCCAGAGCCGTCGATTAGTGCGTTACCGGTGCTGTTTGTAAAGTGTGTAGTATTCGGCCTCGATCATTTAATTGACGAGGCCGGAAATCTAGATCCAATCGAAGCAGCGCGTGGTAATGATACGCTGATCGGGATACGGATGCCCACGCCCGACGGTGCCCAAGCTCCATGGGTGCGAGTAATCCGTATTACCCGTACGCGTAGCTGTGGTTTTTGAGAGAGTGAGTGCGTGAGTGCGTGAGTGTGTGTGTGTGTGTGTGTGTGTGTGTGTGTGTGTGTGTGTGTGTGTGTGTGTGTGTGTGTGTGTGTGTGTGTGTGTGTGTGTGTGTGTGTGTGTGTGTGTGTGTGTGTGTGTGTGTGTGTGTGTGTGTGTGTCCCGTCACTCTGGAGAGTCGTCACAGCTGCAGCCAGCACAAGGGTGAGTAAAATATTTTATTCCAAGTATGTGTACACCTATGCTCCATCCTACTCTTATCTCTACTCTTTCTTGTTCACCAAGGTACCCACACCACTTCACTTTACCATCTCCATGTTACCGACACTGGTCAAGCAGAGTGGGTAGCGCGGCGGTGGAAAAGTGGGGTGGTGGGGGTAGCCGCGTGGTGGGGGAAGGAGTGAGGATAGGAGTGGGATGGAGCAAAGGTGTACACATACTACTTGTGAGACATGGTTTCGACAATTTAAAAGTGGTGATTTCAATGTGAAAGACAGTGAGTGCTCTGGTAGACCACAAAAATGCGAAGACGAGCAATTGCAGGAGTTATTGGATGATGACCCAACTCAAACTCAACGGCAATTAGCAGAAGCATTACATGTGTCACAAGAAACAATCAGCAGACGTTTACGAGTAATGGGGAAGATCAATAAACTCGGTAAATGGGTTCCACACGATTTGAATGAACGTCAAATAGAAAATCGCAAAGTCACTTGTGAAATGCTGCTTCAACGCCACGAAAGGAAATCATTTTTGCATCGAATTGTGACGGGTGACGAAAAATGGATTTATTTTGAAAACCCGAAGCGGAAAAAATCGTGGCTTTCACCTGGCGAAGCCGATCCTTCAACACCAAGGCCAAATCGCTTCGGCAAGAAGACCATGCTCTGTGTCTGGTGGGACCAGAGCGGTATTGTGTATTATGAACTTTTGAAGCCCGGCGAAACCGTTAATACACAACGCTATCGCCAACAAATTATTAATTTAAACCACGCATTAATCGAAAGACTACCGGAATGGGCCAGAAGACATGGCAAAGTGATTTTGTTACACAACAATGCGCCGTCTCACACAGCAAAAGCAGTGAAAGACACCTTGAAATCGCTTGGATGGGACATCCTTCCACACCCGCCGTATTCGTCACACCTGGCGCCATCTGACTATCACCTCTTCGCATCAATGGGGCACGCGCTCCCAGAGCAGCACTTCAGCAATTTCGAGAAAGTTGGAAAATGGCTTGACGAATGGTTTGCCACAAAAGACAAGCAGTTTTTCTGCCATGGTATTCATAAGTTACCTGAAAGATGGGCGAAATGTGTAGAAGCCAATGGCCAATATTTTGAATAAAACAAAAATTAATTTCCCTTGAAAATTACGTGTTTTTTTTTTACCAAAAAACCGGAAAAAACTTATGCATACACCTGGTATAATACTTTGAAATATTATTTGAAATTATACCGAGTAGAGCGAATTTGCGGGTCCCGAGTTCACGTTGGTGGTAGCTGTAGAGAAGGAATAATTACAAAATATATTAGATCTTGGATTCAGTTATTCACTGAATGATAGTTTATAACTATTACCATCATTAATTAATCATCTTTATTATTATTAGTATTCAAAAAAATTTTTTATTCGATTCATTCTTAACATTGACTTGTTATAATTAATTTTTTTTTTTTTTTCCGGATCGTAGATCGGGCACAGTCCCGCTACGGGGATATAATTTTTTTTAAATTTATCCTTCTCTCTGGTTAGCCGTATACTACTATCCCGAGGGGACTCGCCGCTCCTCGTTATTGCTGTTCTGTTTTATTATTTTATTATAGTTACCTAGCAGTCATTTGTTCATTTATTCATTTATTTATCCTATTTTGTTTCCATTTATTATTTATTTCTGTTTTCTTTGTTTATTATACCAGGGGTACAAATTGAAAATGCGGGTTTGATAACAGATGGCGTTACTAACGCTATACGCATCAGGCAGTACTGTGACTATGTTCATGTCAAAGCTACGTCTTATAGCTTTAATTTTCAGTATGTGTCAATTTGTCGCAGTGTCAAATTCATAGTTTTTTTGAGCTCTCAATATGTCGAGTTTCGTGCCAACAAAACAGCATTTGCGGGAAGTTTTAATTTACTTCTTTAATTTGAAGAAAAGTGCTGCTGAAGCACATCGATTGGTCTCCGAGGCTTATCCGAGTCATGTACCATCGGTTTCAACGTGCGAGAGATGGTTTGTGCGGTTTAGAAGTGGTGATTTTGACGTTGAGGACAAAGAGCGGCCGGGCCAAGTGAAAAAGTTTGAGAATGCTGAATTGGAGGCAATACTCAATGAAGACTCGTGTCAAACTCAACAAGAGCTCGCAGATTCATTGGGAGTGACACAACAAGCCATTTCCCATCGTATAAAAGCCCTCGGAATGATCCAAAAGCAAGGACATTGGGTGCCGTATGAGCTGAAGCCGAGAGACGTCGAGCGCCGTTTTTTTGCATGCGAACTGCTGCTCGAACGGCAAAAACGGAAGGGTTTTTTGCATCGCATTGTCACTGGTGATGAAAAGTGGATCCATTACGATAACCCGAAGCGCAAAAAATCATATGGTTACCCCGGCCATGCATCATCATCGACGGCCAAACCAAATATTCACGGCGCCAAGCTCATGCTCTGTATTTGGTGGGACCAGCTGGGTGTGGTGTATTATGAGCTATTGAAATCGAACGAAACCATCACAGGAGCACTATACCGAACTCAATTGATGCGTTTGAGCCGCGCACTCAAAGAAAAACGGCCACAATACGAGCAAAGACACGACAAAGTAATTTTGCAACATGACAACGCTCGGCCACATGTTGCAGCGCCGGTCAAAACATACCTACAAACGCTGAAATGGGAAGTCTTACCCCACCCGCCGTATAGCCCAGATATTGCTCCTTCCGATTACCACCTTTTCCGATCGATGACACATGGCCTAGCTGACCAGCGCTTCCATTCTTACGAAGAAGCCCAAAAATGGGTCGATGACTGGATAGCAGCCAAGCCGGCCGAATTTTTTCGCGACGGTATCCGTAAATTGCCAGAAAGATGGGAAAAAGTTGTGGCTAGCGATGGACAATACTTTGAATAATTCATTTGTTACCATTTTTTCAGAATAAACGTTCAAAAATAGAAAAAAATCCCACATTTTCAATTTGTACTCCTGATATTTCTTATAGTTTTGTTATTATGCTATTTTGTTTCGACTTGATGGTCTCGTCCTGATTATTTATTTATTAATTTCCTTTCGCGGTATATAAGTTTATTTGTTGTTGGTTTTGTCTAATCATTCTTATAAAATTTTTTTAAAAATACACTTCTTTGCGCTATAGTTTCTCCGCGTTAAATTTTTTTTTTCTCGTTAACGGCCTCACCGCATAATCCCGAAAGGACTCACTGCTTCTCAGTGAACGACAACCTTGAGTTTAAAAATTTTTTTTTTATTTTATTTTTTCTTGCTGCTAATTTACATTTTGTTTGTTTATCTTTGTGTTTTTTTTTTTAATTTATATTGTGATAGGATATTTGTTTATTTAGTTAATTTATCTATTTTGGTTTATTTATTTATTTTTGGGTATTCATTTTAGTTATCTATTTGTTTGTTCCTGTTATTTCATTCTATTGGTCTAATTGTTTATTTATTTGTTGTTCTTTTTGCTTTTGTTTATTTATTTATTTATTTATTTATTACTTCTATTTATTTATTTTTTTATTTTTTTATTTTTTTTTTTCTTACTGGGATTAATTGTTTTTATGTTTTTTTTTGGTGTTATTCCGTTTTCCCATTCCACAGGAGATACAAGTTATAGCCAAACAGCGATCTTTCAGCTCGTATCCGGGGAAGAGAGAGATAACCGGGTGAAATAGATTTTTTTTGCGGTCTTCCCGGATTTATTTAAATCCTTTATTTTTTCTTTTTTTCTTTACCCTATTCCTTTACTTAAGGGGTATATTTATTTATATATTTAGGCATTTATTTAACTAATTATATTATCGTCCTTTCGGCGAGTTAAAAATGGTTTTATCGAGGACTCCCGGGGAAATAGCTTCTCTCACTGAAGATGAGGTCAAGACAGAATTAGCCTCTCGAGGGTTGCCGACCGGGGGTACTTCCGCTGCTATGCGGGAAAGATTGTATTTTTCGGGAATACTGGCAAACCCCAATGAGTCGGCTACCGGTTTAGTCACGGTGCAGGAGGAGGACCATCCTTCGGTACCAAATGGAGCTATCCCGTTGGCACCCGTGGGGGATGATCAGGCAATGATCACGAACCCCTTCCACCATTCGTCCCCGGTCAGAACGAATTTTACACTTTCCCGTCATTCGACGCCGGCGATCACCGCGTGCGACATTCTTAGAAAATGGAATGTGTCGTTTTCCGGGAAACAAGGCGAGGAGGTGGACGAATTTCTAGCACGATTTGAGGATAGCCGAGGCCTAGTCACCATTTCGGACCAGGATCTCATGAATTGCCTACCCATGTTTGTTAAGGGAATCGCTTAACATTGGGTTAAACTGGAACGTTCCCAGTGGACCTCATGGAAAATTTGCAGAGAGGCCTTCCAACAACGTTTTGGGGACCCGGACTTCCAATTCACTCTACGTGAACAGCTCCTGACACGTACCCAGGGATCCGAGGAACGGGTAGCGGATTATTTCACTTGTATGTGGAATTTATTTATTAGAGCCATACCACCGTTTCCAGTCGAGGAGCAGGTGAAAATTACTTATCGAAACCTGTTGCCCCGACTCCAAGTAGCTATACTTCTCCCGGATAACTTAGACCTGGCAAGCCTGGAGAGGATGGCAATTCGCGTGGAGCGTAGTTACTCGGCTGCTAGCATATATCATGCACCACCGGCTCCGGAGAGATCCATGCTTCCGGAGTTCGCGTACCACCCCCCAGAGAGGCCGAGGAATCGGGTCATCTTTGGGATGGTGGATCCACATCCGTTACCAACTGGCGAGAACCTAGCAGCCCGGGGATTTATCAATCCCTTCGAGGAGGGACATTCCAGGAATTTTGTTTCCTCCCCGCCTCACCGTACCAACTTTGTGGGTCGGCCAAGCGGAGGCTCCAATGGAAGTTCCCGAGGCCGGTATGTACCGGTGCCATCCCGACCTGTTACACCACCAGGGACGGTTCCGATGCCGGGATTGACTGCCACCAGTACCAACCCGTTCCTGCAGGAACCAGTGGCACCTAACGGAAATTCAGCAGCGGCGACAGGTTTTCCGACTTCCGACAGGCCGATCATCTGCCATAACTGCGGGATCGCAGGCCACTTTTCCAAGGGATGTGCAGTTCGGAAAGTGGTTCGCTGTTACCGCTGCGGCAATGAGGGTGAGACCACCCGAACAGCCCACAACTGTACGGGGAATGGATATGGAGGTCGCCGGTAAGGGGAGAAACGACTTCCTCGATCCAACAAAATTCCCCATTGACTATCCCGGAATATCTGTGTAGTCCAATCAGAGACAACAGCCGAGCCTGGCAGATCTTGGTTATCCGGCTGGAGATTTGTGAGCGACCAATGCCCGCGTTGGTGGACTGCGGGGCAACTAGCTCCTATCTCAGCGCGGAGGGACTGTTGGAGATGGCCGAGTTGGGATATTCTCAACGACCAACATCGAAACACCATAGCACCATCGCCAATGGGCAGCAGATTACGTGCACGGAGGAAGTCGAGTTCGACGCAACATTGGAGGGTCGTTGGAGTAGGGTCACGGCAAGAGTCTATCCCGACCTCCCGGTCCCGTTACTATTGGGCCTCGACTCTCTTTTCCTACTCGGGATTGGAGTCGACCTTAGGAGGCGCAAGTGGTTCTTTAGCGGAGAAACCACCGAGTTCGACTTCGAGCCGGTAGAGGTGATAGGAAATGACAACACCATGATGCCAATTACGGACCTGACAGAGGCCGAAACCGTTCGGTTAGAGGAGTTCCTATCCATCCAAGTTCCAAGATTGACATCAGCTCCCGGGGTCACCAATCTGGTAGTCCACCATATTGATGTTGGTGATGCCAGACCCATCAAACAGCGATGGTATCCATTCACTCCCGTTATGAGGGAAGCGATGGATCAGGAAGTTGACCGTATGCTGGAGGCAGATGTCGTCGAGCATTCCACCAGCGAATGGAGCACTCCGATCGTGATGGCTGCAAAACCGAACGGCACCTTCCGGTTTTGCTTGGATTTCCGTAAGGTGAACGAGGTCTCGAAAAAAGACGCATACCCCATGCCGTACATGAGTCATATCTTGGATTGTTTAAGGTCGGCCAAGTACATTTCTACACTAGACCTGAGTCAGGCCTTCCATCAGATCCCGCTGGACCTGGAGTCTCGAGAAATTACAGCTTTTACAGTTCCCCATAGGAGACTATTCCAGTTCAAGAGAATGCCGTACGGGTTGACCACCGCTCCCGCTACATTTCAGAGATTATTAGACCGGGTCATTAGTCCCGATATGCAACCTCACGCGTTTGCCTATCTGGACGATATTGTCATTGCCACCGACACGTTTGAGGAACATCTGGAATGGCTGAGACGTGTTTTCGAGAAGATCATGGCGGCGGGGTTGCTGATCAACCCCGAGAAATGTGAATTCTGTCGAAAAGAGTTGAAGTACTTAGGCTTCTTGATAAACCGCGAGGGTATGTTGGTTGATCCAGATAAAACATCAGCTATCCTGGAGATCCCAGCCCCGAGGACGGTTAAACAAGTCCGACAGTTCCTGGGAGCTACTTCGTGGTACCGACGATTTATTCCCGAGTACGCGAAAGTAGCGGAGCCTATCACCAAGCTCACACGTAAGCGACAAGAATGGTTCTGGGGCCAGGAGCAACAGAGAGCTTTCGACCACCTTAAGAAAGCATTAACTGAGGCGCCGGTATTGGCACGTCCCGACTATACTAAAAAGTTCACGCTGCAGACGGACGCAAGCTCAACCGGGTTGGGAGCGGTGCTCACTCAGGAACCCGATGGGGAAGAAATTTGTAACGATAAATTTGTGCCTCAACGCACAACGTTACCTATAGCTGGCCCAAGCTATTTTCCCTTCCTTTTTATTTTCTCTTACGAGATGGGCGCCAGGCGCTTACGCTTCGGAAAGAAAAATAACGAGATGGTAGGCCAGACTCAACCCAGGCTAGCTACAGCTGTTCCAAGCAGAGTGGGTGGTTCGGACTGTCAAGTCACTAATTATTCAAAGATAAAATATAAATAAAATCAATTAATTAATATTATTCCTTAAAATTCATGAAACAAGTCAACCAATAAAATAACTACGTAATGTCAATAACTACGACCAAACGAGAACAATCAAGGAAGTCAGCTAAATAAATAATAAATAAATAAATAAAATAATAACCATGAATAATTCAAACAACAACAGCAGGTACGGGACTTACAAACTTCTTTATTTCTCCAATAAACCTTAATTTAGAATTTAACTAAGATGTCCCGTAAAATTAATCTCTCCGTTATTAACAATCTTCTCAAATCTAGCCCAGTATCTTAATTTTAATTTTTACTTCAACGGCAGCAGTTATCCCACGCTCTCACTCACTCTCATACACGGCATATGTCGTATAGCCGATCTCGGCCACTTCTATTTTTCAATAATATTCATCGATACATTTTCAATGCCTGGTAGTCCTTGTTCACCGTCCGCGATACGGCCTATCCCGAGCTAATCCCACATATTTTCAACAAACCAAAACAACGGGACGTCGAGAGGTCACGTACGCGAAGCGACCCACGGCTGGCTATTACTATTGCGAATAAAATATGCCGTGTAAAAGTCAAACCGCCGGGATTTGCTGCGGTACGTAAGATATCAGATACCGGATAAATAATGTTTAGTAATTCAATAATAATAAAGAATAATTACAATAATAAAATAATTAATGTGGGACTACTATTCTCGATCCGTACCTCGGGGTTGAATAAAATAATAACCAATAAATAATAAATAATAAATAATAAATAATAAATAATAAATACAACAGAGAAACGCCGATTAATGTGAACGGTACGCGACGCAGTCTATAACGTGCAAGTCCCTTCAATATCAGATTCCCAACGGGACGACGTACTAACCCGCGCACGACCTTCCGAATCGAGGCACAAGAAAATTCACATTAACTCATCCGAATCCAAGTCTATAATCTGGTCAAAACCGGTGACACGGTCTATTCCGTTCCAATCCCACACATAACCAATTAACAAATTCAAAACACTCCGGGATAACGGCCTAACGCGCACACGGTTTAACCGTCAACAAAATTAATCGATTAATATAATGACTTTTCCCCGGTTTTTATCCGCTACACGATCTCGAGGTTACATGCTACCGACGCCGCGGTTCCCGATACAAATTAATACTCTGCACGTAGTGTACGAGAGTCGCAGGGGTGACCAATTTCAGTTAAATTCAGAATACGTAAGTCCATGAACATAATAATAAACGGAAAGAACGATAAATATTAACAAAAGACCGTAGAAGGGAGAAGAGCTCACTGGGACGATGACGATGCGTTGTTTCTCGAAATCCGGGGAACCTCGAAAGATGTTGGATGATTCCTCCTGATCTTCCTTGAGTTACGAAAGTTGGTCGTTTAGCGTTCTGATGCTGGCTTGAGGAACCACCCTCTAGTCCTTGCCTCGATAATAATTTGTAGGACTCCGAAAAATAGAGCGGGACACCGATAGAAAGTACGCTACGTCTGGTTCGCTCAACGGTCACCGAGAAAAAGCCCCGAGGTCGTTCCAACACGCGTGCTCGTGAACTATGATCCCCACTTAACCCGCTAAACTCGGTTAATTGGGGGAACCGGTGTCGCACGCTGACCGCGACTAGCGCCTCAGCTGGCCGATGTATAAATTAGCGACAGACGACACCAGCGTTGCGTAGTCCAGCAGATGATCCCCTGAGATATATACATTTCCGTGGACCGACGGCGGCTGAGAATAGAAAGCCGCGTATCATTTAGTACGTCGAGCGGGATAATGATACATCCCGACCGGGAAAGGTGTGAAATGTCGGTCCAGATAGAAGGCCGAATCCCGAAGCTCTCCTCTTCTTGGTACTCTCCCATCGTCCCTCCGGTCGTATAAATCGCATTATGTATATAAAAAAAATAAGACGAGAAAAAAAAATACAAATAAAGAATAAATAGGACCTGAAAATCACCCCCTACAACCCTGCGGGATCGTGTAGGCATCCGTTGAGCAAGAGGGACGCAGCCTAACTATTCTGCCCCGTTACAGTACATAGACCTGCTTAGAAAGATAAATCTTCCTTCCGGAAACGGATCTAACATGGATGCCGCTAAGGAGAATAAATTAGTCGGTCTACCTATAAGAAGCGGAATCAGCTGAGGCAAAATAGGGAGATTCCGTGTCACACCGTCAAAAACCAATAGAAAGAGTTTAAATGTTTCTAAACACGACGTGGAAATGCAATAGCCGACGGCGACACTCGAGCCGTCGGAGATAGCGAAGGCCGTACGTAGCCGACATGTCAAGACACTGCGCGTAAGCTCAGAGAGCATGGGGAAGAAGGTCAAACGCTTCGTGCAGCAACAACGGAAGCCCGACTACGTGTCCCCCAGCAGTGAAAAGCAAGCAGCTCACGCAGGAATAATGTGCGAATACAAGCGTGTATTCCATCTACGAGGGAACAAGCGACAGTGCGCGCACGAGGTACCACTTCGCGCACCCTTAAGGTCTGATCGAAGGACCGAGGTTCGCAACCCCTGCCTGGGAAAAACGTAAAATCGGGGCATGGGTCCGGTAAAATGCATAAAGCCGGAAAAAGAAATATAGAGGCAGACGCTGTGAGTCACATATACGCGACCACACGAGCCCAAGTGGGACAGGAAAGAAAGTCCCATAAGAAAGAGAAAGATAGCGCAATCGGGTATACGAACAGCCACACAAAGCGGAGAGTCGAAGATACCCAAGGCAATCACGATAACTCGTCGAAGCGAGAGGCTAAACTCGCCCACGAGAAAGAGAAGTGGAGAGGCCGACAGACAAAATGCTAGCGGAAGGAATAGTCCAGCCCAGCAGGAGTCAATGGAACGAGCCGCTGATGGTCGTGGCTAAGAAACCCGATGCCGCCGGAGTGAGGAAAATGCGCGTAGTGGTGGACTTTCGGAAGTTGAACGGAGCCACCATCGGAGACTCGTGCTCACTGCCCAATATAACCGAAATATTGAACCTGCTGGGACGAGCCCGATATTACACGACGTTGGACCTCACCTCTGGATTTCACCAAATCCCGATGGCGCAAGAAGACATGGAAAAACAGCATTTTCCACTCCGCAGAGTTGAGTATAACCGCATGCTATTCGGATTGAAGAATGCGCCACCGACTTAACAGCGGCTGATGAACTCCGCGTTAGCAGGACTACAGGGCGTCAAATGCTATGTGTACCTCGACGACATAGTAGCACACGGAGTAAGAGCTACTCGCGATAGTTTGGGCTCTTTCTCAATTCCAGCCATAAAATTATGGTACTCGTTTCACGGTAATGACCGACCACCAACCGCTCACCTGGCTGTTCGGAGTAAAGGACCCAGGCTCGAGACTAATCCGTTGGAAAATAAAATTGGTGGAACATGAGTTTAATGTCGAATACAAGGCAGGTAAGCGCAATACGAATGCAGATGCGTTAAGCCGAATATTTCTCACTACGCGGGCCCAAGCGAGAGCCTTGAACGAAGTTCGTGGTACGGACAAGGACAGCACTACGGGGCAACTCGGCACAACGAATGACCGCACAAAGCGGAGGGCCGAAGATATCCCTTACAGCCGTGGTAGCTCGTCGGAGCGAGAGATCGAGCTCGCCCACGAGACAGAGAAGGACAGCATGCGCCCGGGTACGGACAGCCGCACAAAACGGAGAGCCGAGAATACCCCGGGCCAGCCCAGCAACGAGGCAGAGCGAGAGAAAGCGCCTACCAACGCTACAGACAAGGATAGAGAGATCCGCAGCGTGCATGCAGATCGCTCTACTGAACCCCACAGCCCTGCCGAAAAGCCGTGCAGTTGGGAAAGGGGCAGACCACGCAAGCTAGCAACGCAAGGCACTGGTAAGACTGCGAGCATCGCCGAGAAAGACAGAGCGAACCCAGCACAGCATGGCGGACCCTCGAAGCGCGGAAGGCCGCGAAAAGCAAACGTTGCAAGGCCGCTCGAGACAGAGAGCGACCCAACGGCGGAGCGACCGGTGGGCACACCGAGCGACGAAACTACGGACAGAGCACCGCAAAGGCCTGCTGAGGAAGCGAGGCACGGCGAGGCCCGTAGCCCACAGACTTCCAGCAGCGCGGACGAAGACAGCGTTATAAAAAAGTATAGCGACTGCCACAGTGGCGTAGCCACTCCTTCTGCCGATGACCGCCAGAAAATAATTAGAGAATACCACGACACCCCCATAGGAGGGCATCAGGGTATACGGCGTCCGTTGCATCGGATTCGGACCAAGTACGACTGGCCCGGCCTGAGCAGGGATTTGGAAAATTACATATCGTCCTGCGAATCCTGCCAAAACAACAAAATCAGGAAAAGGGAACGAGTGCCGATGGTGGTAACAGACACCCCATCAAGGTCATTTGGAAAGTAGCAGTTGACATCGTAAGACCGCTACCTGAAAGCGCATCTGGAAAGAAATATATACTTACTATCCAGGACGCGATTACGAAGTACAGTGCGGCGATACCACTGCCGAATCAGGAAGCATCGACAGTCGCAAGAGCACTAGTCGAAGAATTAATTTGCAGGCACGGAACGCCGGAAATAATATTATCGGATCAGGGTACGAACTTCCTCAGCTCGACCTTCAAAGAAATGTGTCGACTGCTGCCAATCAAGAAGACACAAACGACGGCCTACCATCCGGAATCAAATGGCGCATTAGAAAGATCGCATCGCACCCTCGCTAAGTACCTAAAAAAATTCATAGACGAGGATCAAAGAAATTGGGACGAGTGGCTGCCGTAGGCGATGTTCACGTACAACACCACTCCACATACGGGGACCGGACTGTCTCCTCACGTGTTGGTGTACGGACACGAGGCTGAGTTGCCGACCGCCGTGAAACAGGAGCCCCGCAGCACCTATGCCTACGATGATTACGTCCAGTAGTTACGCGAGCGATTACGCGCCTTATGGACAGTAGCGACAACCTGGAAGTCGCAAAAAGACGGCCCAAGAATACGTATGACCATGGAGCACAGGTGCAGGAGTAGCGCGTCAGCAAATGCGTACTCCTCCGTGATGAGATGGTGCGCAGGGGGCGGTCAGCCAAGCTGACCCCGAAGTGGACGGGACCTCACGAAATAATAGAGAAGAGGTCCCTCGTCAATTACGTAGTCCGGAAGGGACGTAAAACTCAGGTGGTGCACGCAAACCGCCTGAAGCTCTTTATCGAGCACTAATAAATCAGGAATATATGAAACTATAAAAATTACCTATAGCTAATTAACAGATTAATTAAAGCTAAGATTGAATGTGGGTAAGAACCCCTCAGGGCACAAGGTGGAAACTTCAATAAACTAAGCAGAGTAGGTAATAACGCTATATAATTGAGACAAACAAAAAACATTTTTCGATTAAGCATATCATGGTCGACGGCCTTGGAAGCATCAAGGCCATCATAGGAAATATGGACGCTGTCGATGCCCAAAAGCTCCACGAAGAGATTGCCAGAATAGAGGCCTCACAGCAGACCCTGAAGAAAGGGTTGAAAAACTAAAAATGAGTGGTAAGGACAAAACCCGTAAGAGGGCAGGACAATAACATCGAGAAAAACAATCTGGATTGTCGCGAGCAGACGGTTCGGTAGTCGTAGACGCCGTACCGAGTCCTAATCAAGGATTAACTGACGTCACGATCGAATTACGCGATTGGTCGGACGGTAAAGCGGGCGAACGCTTAAGCGAGTAACTGTGGCTGCGATACATCCCGTCGCTGTTCAACGGTGCACGGTACGCCCCGGCAGCGAGTGAACGACGCCCCAGGCAGGCCCGTCAACCTCGTTAAATCTCCCGGAACTGGAAGACAACAAGGATTCGGATACCACCGGGACCGATTCCGACGACAACGTAGTCGTCGTACTCGATTAGTTCTCTCCTACATCGCTAACTAGTTTTTAGGTAAGTGAACGGGAATTTACTTTACAAAAGATAGCACACATTGGCAGATCGACCGCGCTCCAATCCCGAGCCAGCACATTCTGGCTCAAAATGGAGAAGATGACATATTATTCTTCCGTTGCGTCCCTTCCTTCAAAGGACGTAACAAGTAACAATCACTAAAGATAAAGTCTACAATGGAATTTTTTATTTTCTTAATCTATTTGAGTGTACTATCACGTCTCTTTTTGGAAGTTTAATACGTTCAATGCTTTTTGTTAATATAGCTGTTATTTCATGTGGGCAAGTGTAGTGATCACCAAGTTTTCCAGGTTTAGATCGTTTAGAAAAAACTGATTTTCCGATTTTAAATTCAATTGGATTTATTTTGCGATCTTGATATTGTTTACATTTTTCTTTAGATTTAATCAAATTTTGTCGACCCATTTCTTGTATATCGTGTATTTGCGTGACTAATTGGACTAAATAGTCGTCGTATGTAGCAATTTTCTCCATATCCGATGGTGGCATCCCAGAAAGGATTCGGGCTATTTTTCCGAACACCATTTCATAGGGTGTGTACCTTCGCGTACATTCGTATTGTAATTATAAATAGCCATTTCAACCCATTCGTCCCAATCGCTTTTCTTCGTTGTAAATTGTTTGAAATATTCACTAAATGCGTGATGAGACCTTTCTGATGATTCGTTGGATTGAGGGTGAAAAGCGGTGGTTCCAACTTTCCGAATTTAAAATAACTTCGCTATTTGCTTTAAAAATTTACCCAAAAAGTTGCTATCTTAGTCAGTAAGCACTGCCTTAGGCGATCAAAAATAACAAATGAAGCGTTTGACAAATACTTCCGCAATAGTTACTGCTTTGCATTAGGTATAGGAATGGCCACAGAATATTTTGTTAATTGGTCTTGAATGGTCAATAAATACTCGTTTTTTTGATCGGTTTTCGGTAAAGGGTCTACTATGACCATAGCCTGTAATGGTAATTTTTATCGTTTACAGTAATTTTTATTTTCCGTGGGAAATTCGGGCTCAAACACAGTACTAATTAATATGAGACTTCAAGGTGTATGAGAGTAAGGTTTGTTATCAACGTAAATAATTTCATAACATGTCATTTTGCGGTTTCCGGCCACTAATATTTAGAATGGTGCATTGAAATTCGGTAATTCCGGCGATTATTTTAACATTATTTCGTCTTATGCGTGTACAAATTCTCGGTATACTCGGGCTTGAATCTCTGTTACGTGTCAATGCATTAGTATTGACCCAGTAACTTCAAACACGCACACACACATCCACTCGCATCGAACTCACTCCTTGACAGAATGTATCAACTCTGTTTACAATGCTTTCTCTGTTACTCTCGTTTCACTTTCTCTCTTCCTCTTTTCCACTCACACATTCGGGTAATTCCTGTTTATTTTCGGTCTAAAATCCACTCGAATTAATTCTATTTCCTTGCACACTACTCGCTTAATTCGATGCACTTAATTTCCTATATCTAGATTTATCTACTTAATTCTATTCGTCTTACTCCTACCTACTTATAGATCTATTTCACTCTACATTTATCAATTGATTATTCTTTTTTTTATTTCTTTAAATATCTCTCCTGTCTGACTCTCCTTCTCCAAACCTCGTTAACACTGATGTATTTATTTCCTTAATCCCAGAACCACGGATTTTCTGAGATGTGATTTTTACTCGATCCTCGAACTTTTCAATTCCAAAAATGATCACTACGTAACTCTACTGCAGAGACTTGTACAAAAATGTATCCGTTGGAAAAGACTTGTACTAAGAGAGCATTCCCTGCGGTGCAGGCTCTTTTATAGACTCTCCCCCCAACCTGATCCCTTCTACATCATTAGTAGCTTCGATTTTCAAATCCGCCAAGTCTCATGATTTTTCGAGCTACCGTTGTCGTGCCCCCCTGTCTCTCCCCCGCCGCTGAGCAAGGACGAGCGAATTCCTGAGGCGTGACGTCACCTGTTTTTACGCTAGGTCCGGGTTCGGCGGCCTAGCGTCCGCTGTGCTCGTTGCTTCCGAATATAATTCCGGCTCTTATAACCGTTCGGAATAGTAAAATGACGCTAGCTCATGTAACTATGTTACAAGCCATTTTATCGAAAGCGATGGCAAGAGTATCCGTTACGATCATTAGCTATTTAGTTTTTACGCGAACTTGTTTTCTTAATTGACATTGTAAACATCGTTGAATATATAATTGACACCTCAGTGTCCGCCTATAGCTGAAGAGTGCATTTCCTCAATAATTTTTATCTGATCTTCTACAAGGTGTGTCTACACAACACCTTGTAGATTTATAATCGGCTAGTCAGCTAGCCAATTATAAATAATAATTTTTACTCCACTCTGTGCGAAAATTGATCGAATTTGTGTGATAACATCTTCCCAAGGTATATTCAAGATAACATCTGATTTTGCGATACTGATAGTTTGGAGTAATAATTTGTCGATCAAATGCCGAGCATTTTTCAATGTTTTTAATGCAATATGTTTCCTAAGATTAATATAGGTCCTTCACCAGAATCGTCGGTGATTAGTAGGGCTATATTGAATTTATTACTTCGTTTTGCAATTGATTGAGCCTTCTCCAACTTTAAATTTTTTAAATGTGAAAAATCGATATTATCGCGGAGTGCTATAACTCCTGTATCAATAGGTTCACACTTGATAGGAACAAAATAAGCCAGCTTATCTCTACGAGTATCAGTAGGAATAAATCGCGTGATTGTTTAATGTTGGAGGTTATAGTCCTTCCTTTCGGGAGCTCACGAGTGGTAGCGGCGGTTGATAATCTAGTTTTCGCTGCTTCGAGTTCAAGTTCCTCGTCGCTTGAGGACTCGGTAAAGCATACTTCGAGAGGCTTAGGAGTACATTTTCTCTAGACCAGCACGCTCGTTTCGTTTCATGGGTTATTAACGTCGGGTATAATTTCATCGGTCATCTCTTCGTGGCTAGAAAAGTTATTGCTTATAGATATTCCCGGATATACTATAGGCTCAAGAGTACCTGGGTTATTTACCGGAGTATTAGGTATATCCACCTCGTCTTCTATACGCGCCTGAAACGTTTCGTGGTCGGACAAAATTTCGAGTGAGCCATGTGGAAAAATAAGTTCTGTAGGCTGCTCATGAGAGTCAACAGATTCCCTAGCCCAATCACGTTCCTCTATTTCATAATTGCGTGATGTATGATCCTGGTAATTTTCCATAATATCCTCATCATTGTCAGGTTGTTCTTCTAATAATCGGGTTATCTCTGCATCCGTCGTTGATGCTTAGGCTTCCTACGATTGCCAGTTACGGGATTTATTTGAATAATGAAAATACCGTCATTCGCGGTTGTTTCTTCGACTGGATTTCTCGAAAGTGCATCAGCGTTAACATTAGTTTTCCCGGCTTTATATACTACATCCTATTCGTATTCTGCGAGTTTTAGTCTCCAACGCTAAATTTTTTAATTATCGTCCGTTGCCCGTCAAAGCCATAGCAGTGGTTTATGGTCGGTTACTACTGTAAAATAATGCCCATATAAATACTGCCGAAAATGAAGTATAGAATATACTATAGCTAATGCTTCCTTTTCATACGTATCGTATCTTTCTTCTACGTCACTCAAAGCTCTAGAGGTGTAGACGCATGGATGGTCATTGTTAATTTCTCCTTGTGAGAGAATGCTACCGATAAGATAACCCGACGCGTTTGTAATTAAAATGAATGGCTTAGAAACATTAGGATATTGCAAGGCTGGAGCTGTACAAAGTTTTTATTTCAATATTTCAAATGACTCCTATTGTTGAAGTCCCCATTCGAATTCATTTTCTTTACTTAAGGGAGATGTTAGGTGTTCGTAATCTTGGCATATCCTTCTATAAACCCCCTATAATAACCTGTTAGTCCCAAGAATTGTCGAATATTTTTGATATTTTTAAGCACAGAGTATTCACGTACTGCTTTCAATTTCTTAGGGTCGGGACGAACTCCATTGTTCCTGAATATATGCCCCAAACCCGCCACTTTCTTTTTAAAAAATTTGCATTTGTCAGGTTGCAATTTTAGATTCGCGGCTTCTAGTCGTTTAATCAATTCGCGATATGTATTCTCATGTTCTTCGAGACTGCGAGCATAAATAACGATGTCGTCCAACTAAGCAAATACGCCTTTCCCAAGAATCCCACTCACGTGAGGTCCATGGCTCTTCTTAATGTAAGAGGGGCGTTCCGTAACCTGAATGGCATTCTGACGAACTCATAATGACCACGCCGTGTAGTGAAGGCCGTTTTCTGACGATCTTCCGCTGAAACTTCAATTTGATGGAATCCCGATGCTGGGTCAAAAACTAAAAAAAACTGTGCGCCTCCTAATTGGTCTAATATATCGTTAATATTCGATATGGGATACGCATCAGCGACTGTCTTTTCATTCAGTGATCGGTAGTCGAATTTTACTCTCTATTTTTTTTACCTTGAGAGTCGGCTTTCTTAGGTACCACTCATACAGGGCACTTGTATGGTGAGGTGGAGGATATGATTACTCCTTTTTCGAGCATATCTTCAATATCTTTCCCGATTTCTTCTTTAGTGCACTCAGGCCATCAATAGCCTCGTGTATTTATAGGAAAATCGTCTATTGTATTGTAGGAATTCGATGTTGCAATATAGTAGTACATGTTCACATTTCCCCCGGTTCTTGATTCAAATGTGAGCTTTTTTTAAAGGGTTTCAATACTTTTCCTCTCTTTTTTACTTAACTCTTCAAGTCTTTGTAATTCTTTGATTCGATCAAATCGATCGTGCGTTACAGCTTCAGATATCATGTAACACGATCGTTCGCGTATAAAAGGCGTAATTTTGCGAGAAATATTTGATATACTGAGTTTGTGTATTAACGAAACGACCATGAATTTATACCACTTTGAATTATACTTCTGGCTTTCGAAACTTGTTTCTTTATTTTTATCATTCTTAATACTTTTTATCTCCTTTGACGATTCCAGGGTACAGATAGTTTGTACATTCTTTAACCCCTTGCACTATTTTTACGAGTCTGACTCGTAATGAAAATTTTAGGCCAAACTTAAATATCGCGAGTCAGGCTCGTTGTTTAATTTAATGCCAAACGTGAATGTCGCGAATATGGCTCGTAATTGATATTTCAGTCCAAACATGAATATCACGAACCGTACTCATGGTCTTAATCTCGGGTTAAACAAGAACGTCTGAAGTTAGGCACGGCTTGTTCCGAATTTCACGGTAGTGCAAGGGGTTAATTATTCACACGTTTTTAAACTGGTATTTTGATTTGATTCGATTCTCGTAGGTACGAAGGTTCCAACAAATTCTTTGCCACAAACTTTTTTATCCTTTTACACCATTACTAATTGCGATGTTTCAACATAATCTAAACAATCGACTTTATTTTCTGCTGATATTTTCGTTTTTATCGAATTCGGATAGACAACGCTTTCAGCAATAAAACAATTATTAATTTTTTCACAAGATTCTGTCCTTTCCATAGGCACAGTTTTGCTCAAAAATTCAGAATTTTTTTCCGTCTCTATCAAATTCAGATAGACAACGTTTTCCTCATGAATGCATTTATTTAAATCATCATTAATTAACCCATTGTACCCGATTGGTATCTCTGCTTTTATGGAATCTAAAGAAACAACACTTTTTCCGCGAACACGGTTATTACAATACTGAAGGGATTCTGTCCTTTCCATAGGGACAGTATTTCCCAAAATTTCTGAATCGAGCTCCCTCAGTCCTCCATCGAGCGCTGCCCATTTTGTCGGCACAGTCACCCCTGTGAAGCATAGGCAAGACTCATAGTTACTACAATTTATTTCCGTCTCTATCGAATTCAGATAGACAAAGTTTTCTTTAGGTACAATTATTTTTACAGGTTCCATACAAGTGTTATTTTCAGTTAAATTAGACGTGCAAATTTCCGTAAGACTTTGGGCTCTGGTCTGCAATTTCTCAATTTCTCTTACTATTTTTACTTTATAATCCTCCGTACACAATATATTTTATTCAAAACCAGTTTCACAAGTAACTTTAATTGTTTCCATGCAATTTCTTTTAAAAAATTTAAAACATTCTCTGAAGAAATCTTCTTAATCGTTTCCTTTTATATTGTCTTTATTTTTTAAATGTGCCGGTTAGAGAACTCGAGATTCTTTTCCCGTTTACTTAAACCGTCACTAGAATTCTTTATTTTTGCGCTATGAATTAGTTCCTCCCTTGACACTAATCCTAGTACTGGTACTTGGACTTGGACTGAATACACAGTCATGTAAAGGATGGCACTACTAAACGTCGCTATTGATTTCTTTCCTCGACCAACAGATGGCGCGAGGCCGACTATTTATTGATTGACCCTCGTAGTTATACCCGTTTATACAGGCAGAACTTGGAAGAAAAGCGGGGAAGCCAGTATAAAAGGGCACGAAATGTGACAATCGAGGAGCATTTGTTCACAGATTCTCGCCAACGTCCAGGATCAGCTAGCCAACCGAGGGAAGACCAGATAACCAGCCAAAGGAGGACCAGCTAGCCAACCAAAGGAGGAGCATATCACCAAGCACCACTTCAAGGACCAGGCCTGATACCTCTGAGGCATATATAAATAGCATAGCCTCCGAGTCAACGATACCACACGTCGAAAGGATACCAATGTGGTATGAATAAAAAAATATATTGTATCCAGCGGACTAAAAAATACCCTTAAAAATAGCCAGGGACGCCCCTGTCATCCTCTCGATGCGCCGATGCACCGAAGATGCATCTCGCTGGCGCCTCCACCGCAGAAGCGGCGGGGCCAGCGAGTAGATAGCATAGGCAGGGGAGCTCAAACAAGAGATCCGTCCCCACCACAGGTCCTCGATATACAGATATAGGGTACGATAAATCCGAAGACGAAAAATAATAATAGACCACGCTTACATAGGTAAATTATCGATGACGAGACCGGTATGAAAACACGCTCTCTTACGTTCCGTAGAAATTAGACGGTCATACTACTAGAAAAACTAGTTTGTTAATTTAAAAATCTATTTTTTTTTCGGACACGATTATATAGGCGTGCGTGAGCCCGGGTCAAGCTTTTTGTAAGGTGCAGGGTCACCCAGAATTATTAAAAAGAGACAATTTCAGAATTATTCATCATATTCTATATTTATAGTCTTTCCGTCACGACGGAGGGTTTGTATGAAGACACAATGGGTGAGAGTGTAATAAATATCGGCTTTATTCGTACAGCTAACATTTCGCTCGTACACGTCGTCCTTCCTCCTGTCGCTTCCCGTCTTCGACAGTCTTCCTCCTCCGCTTGTCTGTCTTCTTCCTCTCCCGACTGTCTCCTTTCTCCGCTCGACCCCTCGCCTAGCAGCCACGCTCGTACGCTCGTACGCCTACATATTTTTATCTGTATTATGTATTACGTATTGTCTAATAAACCCTACTTTTACCCAATACTGTAATTCTACTTTACTTTCACCCAATATGTTGTAAGGAATTTAATCGATATTTAAATAGCGCGCGGAAATCCGCTATGTGTCGCCGAACGATGCTGGCGCTCCTTCGGCTATCCTCGTGTTGGTACTAAATTGCCGAAGAAGGCCGCTTGAACGACGAGGTGCTACATGAGCTCGCCCCAGTCGTTCGACGACCACAAGTGCGATCCAGCCTGAAAAGTATATATGTGATAATTTCGGATTGCCTTGTGGGAAAAGCGTTCCTCGTTAATCGAAAGGTATGTTTCGGCGTTCGTTTATATTGTAAATGTGTGTATGCTGATGCAATTTGTTGATTACTAGAATCGTCGGGCGACTGGGCTATGCACGACGCTATACTCGGCGATTAATGCTTGGCGACCGCGCGTGGCGGCTTGCGTTTCTACAGCACAGCGTGTGCGTTGTTCTCAATACTTGACCTTTGACGCTCATTCTTGGAGCGAGAGGAGTCGCCCATGTATCTTGTGCTTCGTCCGGCGTTTGCGACGCCCGAACTGCAATCGTGAAACTACGAGATTGTTTCTGAAGGTCGAGACGACTGAAGTGGACAATTTAACCTATTGAAATATACGGAGACATCCTAGTCGTCCTCGTCGTTTGTGGCCGAGACTACATAGGAAGGTGTACAGTGGCGTTACATCAAGTCCATCAACATCGAACCTTCGATAAAACCACGCTAACTAAGGTAACGAGTTACATACGTGTTAATAAGAAACGATGCCAGTGATAGAACCACCGCAGTGATCCTGAGATATGAAGGTCGCCAATCGTGTTGCCTACTGAGCGATATAAACATTGTTTTTATACATGGGTCCGATCTCATCTGCCCAAATTAACCGTGCGGGTCTGTAACTGTATTCTGTTGTAATGTGTATCCTTGTAAATATGCGAGCGCGGGACAATTTAGTCAAATGTGATAATATGGGTTCGGTTTAACCCTGTCAATGATATTTAGTGGTTCACTATTGAACTCTTGTTTTGGAAATGCTAGTCTGCGCGATAGTGTGAGATTCAATCTTATTTATATAGAATGTTGATGTATAAATCTTGTTAAGAATATAGATGCAAACTCTTGTAGCTAATATTGCGTGCCGTAGTCTGGCTTCGGTATGAATGTATATCGGAGAACGTAGTCGAACAAACGGCGCGAAGAATATATTAAAGTCGTGGTATCAAATATACTTCGGACGTTACGCCGACATATTCCAGAACCATAAATTCCTCTATACTACTGAAGTGTATCAAATGTTGTGAGAATTATGAATGACTATAAATTCCACTATACTACTGAAGTGTATAAACTGTTGTGAGAAAATAGGAATGACTCTAAATACCCCTATACTACTGAAGCCTTCATGTTCAAATCCAGCCTCCGTTACTACGACCTGTGATAAACTAATAGATTTTCATGTTTGATGGACAATAAAACGAGTCCTTCTTTACCGATGGTGGTTGGAGAAGAAAATATCTCTAAAATAAAAATTTTGTGTTACAATGTGGCGTCGCCGTTATGCCAATCTACACCACAAATTATCGACCAAATCAGTGTACCAAGGCAACACACGCAGCTACCTTCACCATCCACTACACGACGTGCATGTATCACCAATGCACCGTCATGCCATCGACGGAAGCAAACGTTAACACCTCGCTCGGACGACTGAAAGAACCCTTCCGGCATTCTATCCATAGAGGTTCTCGAGTCCATACGTGTAGTTCCTCCATTGTTCGTGTACAAGCCCCTTACCACGCGCTTTTTAACCACAAGTCTTCTTAAGAATTATACGAGCGAAATTAAATAAACATATTGTTGTTAATGTCCACGAGTGTCCAACTCAATGATACAAAGATCACTACCTATCCATATACAGGGTGGCCGATTTATCTGAAGACATTGAAATATTTCGAAAACTACGCATCGGATCAAAAAAAGTTCTGAATAAAATTTGTTCGCCTGGAAGGGGGTCATCCAATGATACCAAATTCGACCCTTCGCCCCTACCCCCTGGGGTTGCTGCCACCCCAGGGGGTAGGGGCGGGGGCAACTTTGAAATCGTAAATGGGAACCCCTATTTTTTATTGCAGATTCGGATTTCTCATAAAAAAATAAGTAACTTTTATCTGAAACTTTTTTTTTCGATTCGTGATAGATGGGGCTGTAATCGCAAGGAACCTGATTTTTGCGAATATGTCGAGAAGTTACACATCGGATCGAAAAAAGATAAGAGACATGTTTCATTTTTCACAAAGCTATTCAGCGATACGAAACTCGATCCACCCTCCCCTCATCCCTGCCCCATTGTGGTGAAAATGGAAGTTGCTTCAAAATCGTGATTGGAAAATCCTATTTTTTTTCCTGGTTTTCCATGACAAAATCCATTGATTTGACTTTATTGTTGATATGAAATTTTCTCACACATGGCGCTTTAATCGAAAGGATGTATTCGTTTATCAATAAGTTAACAACTACTTTTAGCGTTATGCAGGAACAACGACGTGGACGTAGTAGTTTTTGTTCCCATCGGGGTGCTTGTTTTAGGTGAGTCCCCTTGCCTCTCACCATCGGGGTGCTTGTTTTAGGTGAGTCCCCTTGCCTCTCACCATCGGGGTGCTTGTTTTAGGTGAGTCCCCTTGCCTCTCACCATCGGGGTGCTTGTTTCAGGTGAGTCCCCTTGCCTTTCCCCATCGGGGTGCTTGTTTTAGGTGTGTCCCCTTGCCTCTCACTGCTCAATAAATTAGATTAAATATTCGAAATTGTGACCTTGAACTTCTAAACACTTATTTATTCTTTCCTCGAATGATTGTACACAGGAGAGGAGCATATCTGCGGGAATTTCAGCGCAAGCGTTTCTTATGCGCTGTATCATGTTTTCACGAGTTGTTGGTGCTTGTTGAAAAACTTTATCTTTTAGATAACCCCACAGAAAAAAATCCGTCGATGTCAAAACAGGCGACCTAGCAGGCCAATTAATCGGGCCACCTCTGCCGATCCATCGGCCATTGAAATCACGGTTCAATACTTCCCGTGCTGTTATTGAGTGATGCGCTGGGCAACCGTCATGCTGAAATGACATAATTTGGCGAATGGGCAATGCAACATCCTCAAGTAGAGGTTATAGTTCATGTTCCAGGAAATGTCGATATCTGATTCCATTTAAAGTACCATCAATAAAATAAGGACTAATGAGTTTGTTACCTACAATTGCACACCAAACGTTAACCGACCAGGGACGTTGATGTTCAACTTGTCGTAACCAGTGGGGATTTTGCGCACTCCAGTAATGCATGTTATGCCGATTAACGACATCATGGTTTGTGAATGTGGACTCATCTGAAAATAGTATATTAGCGAAGAAATTGGAATTCATTTGTATTTGCTGAACTGCCCATTCACAAAATTCTACTCGCAGACGAAAATCATCGCCATGAAGTTCCTGATGCAGTGAAATGTGGTATGGGTGATACTTGTCACGATGCAATATTCTGAGAATACTATCTCTAGAAATTCCGGAATCTCGATGTAATTGCCGAGTGCTTACATGAGGGTTTTGTTGAGCAGCTGCTAGCACATCAATTTCATTAGCTTCTCCTGTGACAGTGATTCTTCGTTTTCTTTTTTTAGGTTGTACACTACCGTCAAACATGAAGGATTGAACAACTTTGTAAAAAAAATAACGTGAGCAAACATTATCTGGAAAATTGATGATGTATTGCTTTGGTCGCATGTTTGATTGGTGTGGTAAAGCTTCCGCAACGAACGACCTTAATAATTCGTAATTCTTCTTAACGTTTCCATCATATGGTCAGGATCCTCCTCAGAATCATTTTATTTCATTTTATGTTATGTTGAATGTTATCCAGTTGTCCTGACACCTAATCATTCAACACTACGTCAATTATTCTGCCTGCCTTTATTGTTAACTTCTAGTTTATCTGTTTCTTCCATCATTGTTGAATGAATTAATTGTTAATTCAACATTTTTTATTAATTCAACAATGATGGAAGAAACAGATAAACCAGAAGTTAACAATAAAGGCAGGCAGGACAACTGGATAAAATTTAACATAACATAAAATGAAATAAAATGATTCTGAGGAGGATCCCGACCATAGGATCGAAACGTTAAGAAGAAGTACGAATTATTAAGGTCGTTCGTTGCCGAAGCTTTACCACACCAATTATCTGGAAAACGCTCAGCATACAAGGCAACAGCATCGTCAACATTCCGCCTACATTCACCGAAAATCAGAATCATTTCAGTTTTTTCTTCTATGGTTGCAGCATTCATTTCGCACTCGTAAGTCAGTTTAAGGAATGAAGGGTAAAGATAGTCAAGTGAATTGACAATGTTGGAGGTGTTTTCAGTTAAAATCGTTGATATTGACATTGACGCGCCACTGCGACCGTATGGTGAACTACGGACTTATAAAAGCCAGTGCAGCGTTGTCAAAGATGATCATTTACGATTTCAGGGTGGGGGTGAGGGCCGCTCCTGTGTACAATCATTCGAGGAAAGAATAAATAAGTGTCTAGAAGTTCAAGGTCACAATTTCGAACATTTAATCTAATTTATTGAACAGTGAGAGGCAAGGGGACTCACGTAAAACAAGCACCCCGATGGTGAGAGGCAAGGGGACTCACCTAAAACAAGCACCCCGATGGGAACAAAAACTACTACGTCCACGTCGTTGTTCCTGGGTAACGCTAAAAGTAGTTATTAACTTATTGATAAACGAATACATGCTTTCGATTCCAGCGCCATGTGTGAGAAAATTTCATATCAACAATGAAGTCAAATCAATGGATTTTGTCATGGAAAACCAAGAAAAAAATAGGGTTTTCCAATCACGATTTTGAAGCAACTTCCATTTTCACCACAATGGAGTAGGGATGGGGGGAGGGTGGGTCGAGTTTCGTATCGCTGAATAGCTTTTTGAAAAATTAAACATGTGTTTTTTCTTTTTTCGATCCGATGTGTAATTTCTCGAGATATTCGCAAAAATCAGGTCCCTTGCGATTACAGCGCCATCTATCACGAATCGAAAAAAAATGTTTCAGATAAAAGTTGCTTATATTTTTATGGAGAATCCGAATCTGCAATAAAAAATAGGGGTTCCCATTTACGATTTCAAAGTTGCCCCCTGGGGTGGGCCAACCCCAGGGTGTAGGGGTGAGGGGTCGACGTTGGTATCATTGGATGATCCCCTTCCAGGCGAACAAATTTTATTCAGAACTTTTTTTGATCCGATGCGTAGTTTTCGAAATATTTCAATGTCTTCAGATAAATCGGCCACCCTGTATATACAGGGTATATTTCTTTTGAAATAAGGCGGATGAAATCGAGGGGAGGATATTTCGTGATGATTCTTGGAACTTATCAAGGACTTTGACGAATATCGCTGCAGCATCGTCCCGGTGAGCTCTCTTTATTTCCACGGTCTTTCGCCATCATTTTATTGTTTGCTGACTGATAAGTCTACTCGAGCTTGATCGTACCTGTGACTTTTATATGCCACGTACAGAGTATAAATTGTATCGGGACCGACTGCGTCTATTAGAATGTAATATCGATATCGTTTGGCGGTTAGAGTCGAAAAGAAGTCATTTCGTTACTTAGTCATTCTTATGTATTTGTTGACTGTTAAACCGTGCGCGTGTTAGTACGTTATCCCATTGTGTGTTTGAGGGTGAGGGATTTAAACGTTATAGACCGCGTCGCGGATTTTTCAGAACAATCGATTTTTATTGACTTACATTCTTATTTATGTTCTTATGTTCTTTAGTTTATTTTATTATATTGGACTTTGTTGGAAAATCAACAGGCGCACGGCGATCGATATTCGCCGTGCGTCGACCTGTTGCTGCTGGGTAGCGTGCTGCGCTCGGCTATAACGGAGATAGCCGAGGCAGAGCCTCGCAGACATGCTGCTGGAAGCGAGAGGCTATCTTTCTCGCTTTACTTCGGCATCGCTTACCAGCTATCTCGCTCGCTTCGCTTCAGCGTCGCACAACGACGCTTTTGGAAAACGTAGCCATCTTGCAAAATTAGACACTTTCGTGAAAACCCGCTTGGACAGCACACACATCCTCTGTACACAACTTCGGACTTTTCACCATCTCACCGGAGCTTCTCAACATTTTCGTGCTCACCAGGACTCAAATACACGGTAAGAGTACATCGTTACAATTTCGCTAAATTCAATGACGGTGAGGCGGATAAATCTCATCGGTGCATCCTCATAAAAGTCTTATCGCGTGGCGTGCTCTGCAGCACGGGCTGCACCACGTTTCACATCAAACTGTTAGCACTCAATTAATATAATTGTATGTGCTCTCATTTATTCACAGTACTTTCCCTCAATTAAACGTGCTGGGAATTTACTGTAAATATATTTTCCTCATCTGTGCATTCTCAAATTCTCATTTTGTGTCGTGCTCTGCAGCGCTGGCTGCCTCACATTCACCACTCAGGAAAAGACAGCACACAATTAATATAATTATGTGCTTCTCCTCAAATTGGTCATTCAAAATTCACTTTGAATTTATTTGTAATTTGTATATATATTATTTTGTACCGATGAGGTCGATGGTAGAATAAATGACCATTTTCTCTACCAACGTCGGCTAGTCTGTTTATTTCATCCCCTGCCGTGAGTGAAAACTCATTATTTTCAATATCTTTCAGATTCGTTTCACTAACACCAAGGAAAAATCGAGCCGGATTTCGACTCACGCGCAGGGTAGTATCAGGGTTATCTACCTTCGGCTCACATCTCGGCTCATCTCGGCCTAGGACTCTGCGAAGCCCACCGCAGTATCCTCATCGGCTCATCAAGAACTCGTCAAGCAGGCAGTGTGGTAAAGTAAAGCTTTGCGGAGCATCTTCGTTGCCGTCTTTTTTCTTTCTCTTTGTGGATTTCAAGATAGTAATGTCTGAACGCAACTCTTCAAACACCGGGGTGGCGCCTGGTGGTTCTGAAGAGAAGAAGGCATTGCTATCTCCTGAGGCCAGCGCAGCTGCGGGGCAGACCCGATTACCATCTCGCCTGTGATCGCTCAGTTGCACCACATTTTTGTCACGCTTGACGAGGGGTCGGACTCCCTCTCCATGGCTTTGCTCGATACTATGGCCGAGCAGATCACGGAGCTCCCCAGCGACTTCCGAAAGGAACATGTGGAGTCGTCGTGGCCTCCGACTTACATGGATCACGAATATTTTGCGGACGACACGCAAAATATCGAGGCTTAGTTGGCACTCAACGGCAAGATAGCCGCAGGGGAAGCCATGGAGAGGTTGGCTCAACTGCGCCTTTCTGCACTAGCGGCCACGTCGCCGAAGTCCCATGCAAAGCTGACGGATATAAAGCTACCGACCTACAAGGGCAACTATTCCAGATGGCCGGCGTTTTGTGACTTGTTCACGTCGCTGGTCATTCACAACGCCAAGTTCGCCGACGTCAAGTGGCTAATGTATCTGCGCGGCTGCGTGTCAGACTCGGCGACGAAACTTATCTCGGGGTTCCTACTCACAGGCGAATCGTTTGATCTGGCTTGGAAGACGCTCGCATCTCGCTACGAGAATAAGCGGCTGCTAGTGCAGGAGCGTTTGGACGGGCTCTTCACGCTCAAAACTATCTCAGGGTATGCGGGTTCGCTCGCATCCCTCGTCAGGTCGATCTCCGAGGCCAACAAAGTTCTTTCTTCGCTGGCAACGAAGGAAGAGCTTTGGAACTGCGTGCTGGTGAGGCTGCTGAGTGGGCAGCTAGACCAAAACATACGCGAGGCCTGGGAGACGGCGTTGGGCCGCTCATTCAACTTCCCGACCTTTGCTGAGATCGAGGAGTTTGCCGAGACCGAGATCAGAGCCTTGGAGATGGCGAAGGCCACTCCAAAACCTGGTTCAAGCTCCCATCAACCGTCATCGGCGAAACCTTCTCCTGCAAAGGCCAAAACGCAACGGGCATCTGCACACCACGCGGCAGGTGGCGCAGACCGCGGCGCTCTGCCATCACGCACCAAAATGTCCGCGCATCCCTACAACTATTGCCGGACTCTTGGGCATTTTATTGTAATGTGTCCAGAGTTCCGTCAGCTCACAGTGGCTGCGCGGCGCAAGCAGGCGGAGAAGTCCCGGCTGTGCTAAAACTGTCTGGGGTGGCATAACGCCACGTCGTGCCGATCCACTCGCACGTGCACGGAGTGTTCAGGGTGGCATCACACCATGCTGCATCCTGCAGCGCCACCTGTAACATCTTCCGATGCTCAAGCTTCTCAGACACAATCGTCAACTCAGTAGGGTGTTGACGCAGTCGTCCTCTCATCGGCACAACTCACACGGAAATGCTCATCAATATTAGCAACCGCACTCGCACACATTTACTCATCGGCATTGACTCACCAGGCACGTCTTCTCATCGATCCTGGATCGGAATTGACCTTCATTACGGAAGACTCACATTCTCAACACAATTACAACTCATTTGTCATCACTTGAGTGTCTAGCTCAAACATGGTCTCACATAGAGAAACTGAAGCTGGCGGATCCGGACTTTCTCATACCACGGTCGATCGACATTATAGGTGGAGCAGATATTTATGGACAGGTTATTAAGCCTAACATTATCAAGGGCGCACCATCATTACTTATTGTACAATTATCAATGTTTGGATGGCTTATTATTGAACCAGTCAGCTCATGCCAATCTGAAGCACTCACTGTTAATCATGCTGCCGTGCAGCACGATGATCAGGAGTTACAAGACGTGCTCACAAAATTTTGGGTTCAATAAGAGCCACCAAAGGACAAAATCGATCAACTCACACCAGAGGAGCAGGCTTGCGAGGATCATTTTCGCAACACGCATCAGCGTGATTCTACAGGCCGGTACATTTTTCGTTTTCCCCTCACATCTTTGCCTGCAAATTTGGGAAACTCATGGTCAAAAGCACATCGGTGTCTGCAGCACATTGTACGGAAAATCTCAAAGGATGCTGAATACGGTCAGCTCTACTCACAATTCATGGACGAATACGAACAACTTGATCATATAGTGAAGGCTTTAAGATCATCTTCAGGAAAAATACATTATTATTTGCCTCATCGTGGTGTTCTCAGGCCAGACAGCACCACCACCAAATTACGGATGGTATTTTATGGCTCTAGCTCACCATCATTTGGAAAGTCACTTAATGACATCATGCACACTGAACCTAATCTGTTGCTCAATATTTCGGCCGTGCTCATTTGGATCCGTCACCTCAGACACACCTTTGCCACTAACGTTACAAAAATGTATCGTCAAATTCGCATTCATTAAGAGGATTGGAAACTCCAACAAATTTTGTGGAAAGATGATCAACTCAACCCTGTGCCATATCAATTAACAACCGTGACATATGGTACAAAGGCTGCTCCATTTTTGACAGTCAGAACTCTCATGCAGCTCACCGAAGATGAAGGCCATCGTTTCCCTCTTGCTGTGCCAGCTATCACGTTTGGCAGGTACGTGGATAACATCTTCGGAGGGGCGGATTCAACTCATCAACTCATTGAAATAGCTCATCAACTCAACGACCTGTGCATGGCGGGCGGTTTTCCACTCGCCAAGTGGCACTCGTCAGACCTCAAGGCCCTTGCTAGTATTTCTTCATCAATGTCAAACTCAGCTATCTCAATGGACGACTGCGAGACAAAAATACTTGATTTGACTTGGCTTCCTCACGAAGACAAGTTCACATTCGCATCTCGGTTGAACTCAACACAGGAAATTTTCACAAAACGCCTCGTTCTCTCCGAGGTGGTTCAACACTTTGATCCGCTTGGTTTCGTCTCACCGGTTGTGATCAGAGCCAAAATACTCTTACAAGAGCTTTGGCTTCACAAGCTTAACTGGGATGATCCACTGCCATCCCAGGTCGCAACACGATGGATTGCAATCAAAGAAGATGTCACTTCTCTGGCCAGACTTTTAATTCCTCGGTGGTTCAACACATGGAGCAACTCAACGGTGGACTTGCATGGCTTCTCTGATGCATCTCAACTAGCCATGGCTGCAGTGATTTATATCACTGTTAACTCATCCTCCACAGAAAAGGTGGCTTCACTTGTCTACTCAAAAACGCCCTCGGCACCACTCAAGAAGCTCACCATACCATGGCTTGAACTGACAGCTGCACTGTTGCTTGCAAAATTGGTTGCATACGTTCAAGCCACACTCAAGGTTGAAATCTCATCAACTCACCTGTGGACAGACTCATCGGTAACTCTCATCTGGATCAAAGCTCATCCGGCTCGGTGGAAAGACTATGTACAAAACAGAATAGCGCAAATTCAGGAACTCACACCCAATGCTCAATGGCGTCACGTATCATGCACAAGCAATCCAGCTGATTGTGCCTCACGGGGTATTTTAAATTCTCAATTGGCTTCTCATCAGCTATGGTGGTCAGTTCTACCATGGATAGTGAAACCTATTGAATTTTGTCCATCAACATCACCTGATTCTGAAGAGTTGAGCATTTTGGAAGCCCGACCAGGGGTGGCTCTCCTCGCTGCAACTCTGACGCCTGAGTACCATTGGGATCTCATTCATTGGTGCTCATCACTCACAAAACTGTGTCCTCTCACCTCATTTTACGTCAGAGTAGTGGGTCGAAATCTGAAGAGGTTAGAATCGGCAGGAACAGCTCCACTCACAGCAAAAGAGATGACTGCAGCTAACGTCTTTTGGACGAAAGCAACACAAGCCGTGATTTTTAAACACGAATTACAAGTGCTGCAGTCAGGCTTCTTTCTCCCATCCTCTCGCCCATTCAGTCGACTAACAGCTTTCTTCGACCAGGAGGGTGTACTCAGAGTAGGAAGTCGCCTTGATGAATCAGCACTCACTTACGAAGGAAGGTATCCTGCCATTCTACCTCGTCACCCTCGACAATCAACTCTCATTATCGATCAAGCTCATCTGCAGACTCTTCACGGAGGCACTGAACTCACATTAGCTCAAATACTGCTAACTCATTGGATCGTTGGCGGAATAGCTCCTGTGAAAACTCATATTTTATAGTGCGTTGTGTGTGCTCGTCAACGAGAAATTTGGGCTCAACAGTTGATGGGTCAGCTCCCTCTGTCACGAGTCACACGCCGAGTTGACTACGTCGGCGCTCTCACACTCAAAACTTGGAAGGGGTGAGGAAACGAAACACACAAAGGCTGGATTTGCGTCTTTGTGTGTCTCGCCACTTCAGCTCTTCATTTCGAGGTAAGCAGTGACTACTCAGCTGATGGCTTTCTCTCAATGTTCAGACGATTCTCATCTCGGCGCGGTATTCCTAACATCCTGTACTCTGTACAACTTCATTGGCGCTCACAAGGCCATACGTCAGTTGTCAGACTTCATTTAATTATTTTCGCTTATTTAATTTTATTGAATTTTATTTCATTTACAACCTTGTGCTTACAAATGAAATACATTACGTGCTCGGCCGTCGTCCCGTCTTTTGTACTTGGTCGCGAGGGATTAGTACGGTTCGAAGTGTATCTCGCATTGATAAATCGTTCGTTACTTTTATTATCTTTTATTTAAATAATTTAGGGATCGTCATTATTATTTTGACGTAGATTATTTAATTATGGTTTCTTTATTTTATATATAATTGGGGTTCGTTAATCATTACTTCGTTCCCGATTCATTCTCGGTTTTGCCTGCCTGCGATTTTCAAGTTAAGAGACTCAAACAAGTAGATACTTCGCGTACGTGACCTTCCGGCGTCTCGTGATTATAGAGTTATTTTGTGTGTGTGGAATTAGTTCGGTATAGGCCGTATCGCAAGCTAAATTTGCGTGGAGAATTATTATTTGACTTTGTTTGACTTTATGTTGTTTGTTCTCACTGTTCGTTGGAATTCCGTTCGAAGCGTGTTAATTCTAACTGTCGGGGATCGATTTACGTTTAGGTTGCGCATGCCAGAATTGATTTCACGCAATATTCCCTTTACATTCCTTTTGTTGGGTATTATGACATATTGCCGAATCATTAATCATTTTCCTTTTTTTTTTTTCAAATAAATAAACGATCTGCCAAGTGGCATTTGTGAATCCCGTACCTCCAATTGTTGTCTGTGTTATTTATTGGTTTTATTAGTTGACTTTATTTTGTTAATTTTTTTTGTTTTATTGTTTGTTTCTTGATTTTATTTATGAATTTTTATTTATTGTTTTGTTCATCAATTTTATTCACTGATTTTATTTATTGACTTCAGTGACTGGTTTTATTGATTAATTTAATTTATGGATTTTATGGACTTATAACCACCTTGACAGTCCGAATCGCCCACTCTGCCTTGAACAGCTGCAGCTAGTCTGGGCTGAGTCTGGTCAACCACCTCGTTATTGTTCCTTCCGACACGTAAGCGCCTGACGCCTAGCCCGAAAGAGTAAAAATGAAAGGGAGGAAAAATAGCTTGGACCAGCTATAGGTAACGTGGAGCGTTGAGGCACAAATGTACGTTACAACATATAGGTCGTTTGCTCCTGCTGCTGATTCGTCCTCGTTTGATAGCCACTGGCGTAGCTAGGAAGACACTACTCATAGCGGTCCTCTCAATTTGAGCTGGATTTTGGTTGATTCTCTGGTGGTGGTTGTTACGGTTATCATGTAGACCATGTTTCCCGCGCAGAGCCCTGAGTTTCGAGCTCGGGTTTATCGTAGATCCGCTTCCATATTGTGTGCGCCTCGAAAATCTTTTTTCGCGCTTGTTGCTGCATAACTATTGGGTGTTTGTAGTTTTCTTTTCGGACTGTTAGTGCAGGGGCCTTTGTTGCCGATACACATCCTATCCGTATATCAGCTTGAACACACACTGCTTAATGGTGCTGTTCGGGGTTTCATCGAGGCATTGTTTTACCAGGTTCAGTTGTTGCTTCCATGTTCATCATTAGTCGGTGTCCAGGTTTCGTTGCAACACTGGAACGGCAACCGTAGTTATGAGCTCTACTCAGCCGTTGACCTATGGGTATCTCAGTGAGTTGAAAGGGCGTCTTATGACATGTGCTTTGCACTATTCAGCAACATTTTTAGAAGTGTAACACGCCCTTCTGCTGCTAATCACTCGCTCCGACTCCGCGAAATCGTGTGTGCGTTGCTAGAGTGCCTTGAGAACTGGCCCCATGCTCGAGTCGTTGGTAGCGTACATACTTCGTCAAATTATTTATGATGACTAAGATATATACGCGTCCTTTGGTAGTAGTGACGAGCGTCCCAGCATTGCTTATGTTAATCACGGCAAACAATCACAATAACGTGGCCACAAATGTAATACCTCGTTCCTGGGAAGTAGTGCTGCCGCAGCAGGATTGCGAATGTGTAATCGTTTCCAGCGTGATGCTGCTGATCGTGGTATTAAACTGCTAGTGTCTTCCTCATAGCCCGTGGTGCCATAAAGTTCCATCCAGTTTCGTATGCAGCACTTCATGCTGTAGCTCGTAATCTTGGATTTAACTGTACTAGATATTGCACTAGTTCGTCGGCTGATGGCGTATACCAGCTGCAGTCTAGGCCTACGGCGCTCGCGTCTCTGTGCAACTCGGTATCTCATTCCCCATCGATTGTTTGTAAGATTGGTCAACTTGTGAGTGCGCATTTTGACTTTTGGAGCGCTTCTGACACGATTTGCATTCATTCGGAGCTGACGCTTGCCTTAAGAAGATCGAAAAGCGGGCTATATTAGCGAATCGGTGTATGAAACACCTCAAAAGGCTAACCATCCCGGAGGAACATCTCACCTCCATCGTGTTCGTCGGGGTCGGATACTCTGCGATTGCGCGTGTCTTTACTGATCTAGGGCGAATTCCTCCCTTACCGATATCGAACCGAACATACGTTACCTCTTCATACAAGCATCTACACTTCTCGATGTTTTGCGTCAATCCTGATGTCCGCAAGGCCTTGAGTACTTTTTACAATCGTCCTCGCATGTCCTCACAGTTAGCGCTTGTGATAAGGATATCTTTGAAATAGTACAGGTTGCGCCATCTTTTATGTCGGTATGTAAACATTGAATAACTTTGACATTTGTCAACCGATTGACTTGGGTAGATATGTTTTTGAAACGTCAATTCAGTACAATTTCAACCATGAATCGCTTCACGCCGAAACAACGTGCCGTAATAGTGACGCTGTACATTAAAAATAGTCGTTCAGTTGTGTTAACTCAACGTGCATATCGTCGAAAATATCGTGGCCAACAAGCACCGTCTGATAACACTATTCGTCGTTTGGTGTCGAATTTTATTGAGCACGGGACAGTGGGAGATCGTTCACGTGCGAGGTTCATCAACGCCCAAGACGTTCCAATGAACTGGTTGAAGCAGTAAGAGAGAGTGTTGCCGAGAACCCACATGTGTCGTATAGTCACCGCACCCAGCATTTTGGCGTCAGTGGAACTACTTTGCGGCGCATTTTGAAGGATGTTTTGCATTTGTTTCCGTATAAAGTGCGATTCACTCAAAGAATATTGCCAACAGACCGTCCACGTCGCTTGGAATATAGCCAAATAGTCGCTTTAATGGTTGACACTGAACCTGATTTTTAGAAGTAAATTTTGATGACCGATGAGGCCCATTTCACACTCTGTGGCGCCGTTAACAAGCAAAATTGCCGCATTTGGGGAACGGAGAATCCACACAAAATCCATGAAACACCATTGCATGACCAAAAAACGACTGTTTGGGCCGGCGTTTGCGCCAAAACCATCATTGGGCCATTTTTCTTCAGAGTAGGCGAAACAGTCGATGGGAATCGATATCGGTGGATGTAGGCTCATTATGTCTGTCCACAAATGTGTGAAAAATGAAATCGGTTGTTTTTTTTTTAAAGTTATTCAATGTTTACATACCGACATAAAAGATGGCGCACCCTGCATATTGCAATATTATTGTACAGTGGCCCCAGCGCTCTATACATTATCGTCGAGAATTATGCAAGCCCATTCAAGAGGCCGAATCTCATTCTGGTGAATTCCACCGTCGCGTCTGGTCTAATACTTGCGGCATGGGTTTTGAACTGGCCATCAACGGGAATTGTAGGTATCCATGTGCCAAATATAACACCGTGAATATCGTGGCGTCTTGTAATTGCGCCGGGTCGCTGATTATGTGATAAATGATTGAGCATTTAGACTCCTGAAGTCTGCGACCAGTCGTGATTACCCTTCCTTCTTTTTCACTAGCAATACTGACTAGCGTTAAAGATTTTGTGTCTTGGACGATTCCTGCCTCTCTCCCTTCCTTTATGATCCGCTGAATTTCTTTTCCGATTATGGCTTTGCATGTGTGTGTGTGTGTGTGTGTGTGTGTGTGTGTGTGTGTGTGTGTGTGTGTGTGTGTGTGTGTGTGTGTGTGTGTGTGTGTGTGTGTGTGTGTGTGTGTGTGTGTGTGTGTGTGTGTGTGTGTGTGTGTGTGTGTGTGTGTGTGTGTGTGTGTGTGTGTGTGTGTGTGTGTGTGTGTGTGTGTGTGTGTGTGTGTGTGTGTTTAATTCGAAGGGGGAAATGCATTATGCACCATAGGGAAGTTGCAACTTCCCCGTGTGTCGGACTCACACCGTGGGAGAGATCGTAGCTGCAGCTCTTCATCCGATATGACCAAATGGCCTTACCTCCTCCATCCTGCAATCAACCGCTCAGGAGCCCGTGCCATTTTCTGGTTCTCCTGGTGTTATCGTCTTATTTCTTCTACGTTTAGCGACGCATAACTTCAGTCGCGAATCCGCTAATTGCATCCCACGCTGAGGTTGATAAAGGGTGTTTCAACAGGTGCGCTTCAACTTTTTTCCGATAGGGACGGCGAACGACGCCATATTTTTTATTGTTCTTTTGTCATTTGGAAACTTCATTAGTATACATTTCATCATGGAACGCTACACACGTGAACAGCGATTGCAAATCGTGCAAATTTTTTATCAAAATAATCGTTCTGTTGCTGCTACTTTAAGAGCATTACGGCCATTTTACGGTCCATTTAACAAGCCAGCCCGTTCGACAATCGACCGTATAGTGGCAAAATTTGAGTCTACGTTTTCACTACATAATGTTCCGGTGCCCTCGAGAGCAAGAAGTGCTCGAAGTGTTGAAAACATCGCAGTCGCCAGGGCTTCAGTTCAAGAAGACGCGAATGTGTCGCTCACACGACGTTCGCAACAATTGGGCCTTTCTGTGACATCATTGTGGCGAATTTTACGTAAAGATCTTGGCCTACATCCGTATAAGATCAAGCTGACACAACAACTAAAGCCGTTTGACCATTTGAAGCGACGCCGATTCGTGAATTGGGCTCAAGAGCAAATCGAAAATGATGCAGATTTTCACCGAAAAATCATCTTCAGCGATGAGGCTCACTTTTGGCTAAATGGATTTGTCAACAAGCAAAATATGCGTTACTGGGCAGGAAGCAACCCACACGTGATTCATGAGGCACCGTTGCATCCCGAAAAAGTCACTGTTTGGTGCGGATTACATGCCGGCGGCGTCATTGGGCCATATTTTTTCATCGACGATAACGATCGCCACGTTACTGTTAATGGAAATCGATACCGCGATATGATAAACGATTTTTTTTGGCCGCAATTGAATGGAATGGACTTGGACGACATGTGGTTTCAACAGGACGGGGCCACATGCCACACAGCACACGATACAATCGCGTTATTGAAGACTAAGTTCGATGAGCGTGTTATTTCGCGAAATGGGCCCGTCCAGTGGCCGCCGCGCTCGTGTGATTTGACACCTCTAGATTATTTTCTTTGGGGTTATGTGAAGTCATTGGTCTATGCCAATAAGCCGGCGAGGTTGCAAGAGCTCAGAGCCAATATTGAACGTAAAATTGCTGGAATTTCGGCCGATTTATGCGAAAGAGTGGTCGAAAATTGGGTTCAAAGATTGGACTTCGTAAAACGTGCACGCGGTGGTCATGCAAAAGAAATCGAGTTTCATACTTAAATGTATATGTTCAAATTCGTTAATAAAAAAAAAGTTAGTTCAAAAGTCGAACAGTTTGTGTTTTATTCAAAAAAAAAGTTGAAGTGCTCTTATTGAAAAACCCTTTATAATCATAAGCTCTATCACGTTGTCTGGGGTTAAGTGTGCATCTAGGAACTCTTGCAGGACTTCTCGGCGCTCTCTAGATTGCGGACAGTAAAAGAATGCATGTTGTGCATTCTCGTTGACTCCTTTGCAGGCTGGGCTCTCCGCTGAGTCTTCACAGTTAAACTTGTGTAGATACTCCCGAAAGCATACATGACCTGAAAGCACCTGGGCCAGGTAGTAGTTGAGTTCCCCGTGTTCGCGGTTCACCCAAGTCTCTACTCGAGGTATTAATCTGTGGGTCCATCGTCCTTTGGTGGAAATGTCCCAGCTTCTCTGCCATAGATGCAGACTTGCTCTCCTCGCTGCTTTTTTCGCTGCCTTTCTGCTCAGTTGGGTGATTTGCTCCTTGAAGCTCAGCTTTGCATCAATTATCACGCCCAGGTACCGAAGGAACGGCTGTGAGGTCATCTCGTAATCACCAACTGTGATCGAGATGGTTTCCACTACTTTTCTGCTCGTCACTAGCACTGCCTCAGTCTTGTGTTCAGCGTGCTGTGGACCGACTGACGGTAGCCATTTTCGGATCTTCGAGAACAATTTTTCAAACAGCATTTTGATAATCTCCAGGAGATTCCCTATGATTACCAGTGCTAGGTCATCGGCAAATCTGACGAGTTTTACACCTTTCAGTAGTTCCATGTTCAACAGCGCGTTGTACAGGATGATCCACAGGAGAGGCCCAAAGACCGAGCCTTGCGGGACTCTACCAGTAACCTGTAAAAGTAAAGTAAGTGTCGTGGTCCTTCTGCCGTGTCATATGCGAGGTACCGTTCGCTAAAATAGTTTGTCACTATTTTTCGAAGGTACTGTGACACGTTCAGCCGCTCCATTGCATCCAAGGCGCAGTCCCTTCTTACAGAATTGAAGGCATTCTTAATGTCAAGTGTGACAATCAAGCAGTACTCCTTTGACCCTCTGCTATATCTTTTCCCCGAGATTGCTTCTCTGACGGTATTCACTACCAGATTAATGGCATGCAAGGTTGATCGCGACTTCTTAAATCCGTATTCATTGTCCGCTAGGGACCCCTCCGCAGCTTTTTTAAATTCTGTTATGAACCATAAGCTCAAGGATATTTTCTGCCGTATCTATCATGTAGAGAGGACGATACGATGACGGCTCATCCGGTGGCTTTTTCCCCTTGGGAAGTAGGACGAGTCTCTGCAACTTCCATTTCCTTGGGAAGATGCCCGCTCTGAAGCATGTATTATACATCTCGAGGTGCTGTTTTGATAGCCGTCTTGAGTGCTACATTGGGGATTCCATTCAAACCTGGAGCTTTGGTATTACCCACTTTGGCGAATGCTTGCAGCAACTCGTCCTTCGTGACACTCAGTATCTCTTCCTCTTTTTCGTAATCAGTCTGGTAGTTGAGCTCAGGTTATTGGGGAAACAGATGAGTGACAATGTTTTCCAACAGATGCGGATACGATGGTGATCGCATTGGTTGGCTTTTCAGCTGGGTCATGACCGTCTTGTAAGGTCGGCCCCATGGATCACTGTCCACTTCGTTGAGTTCACGCCAGCTATCACCTTTGCTCTTCTTTATGGCTCTGTTAAGTTTCAGCCGAGCTGCATTGTGCCTCGATTCCAAGGTATCGAAAGCGGATTTCCTCCGAGCACGCTGCGCCAATCTTCGGGCACGGTGGCACTCCTTTCAAAGAAAGGCAATATGTTCGCTCCATCAGTATACTTCCTACCATTTGTTGCCGGATCCCTTTCGTGGCACTGTAATATCGCATGCATCTGCGACTCGCTGCATGATCTTTTCGGCTTTTGCAGTGGCACTGTCCTCAGTGGGTTCAGTGGTGTCCAGCGCCTCGCGACAAAGATCTTCGTCAAAGATCTTCGCCTTCCAGCCAAGCGAGTTAGTCCACAGCGGCAGCCTTTTTCGTCACCTACCACTGTGTATCTCCCACATTATCGCCCGATGGTCGCTGTGCGTGTATATGTCTGTTACTTGCGAGCAGTTTCCATCTCTAGCAAGACTACTACTGATAAACGTGAGATCCACTACGGAGGTTTCTTCACCTTTTACGATAGTGCGTTTCCCCCCAGTGTTCAACAGAACCACATCCAAGATCGACATGGCCTCGAGCAGAGCTTGGCTCTTCTGGTGTATCTTATTACTGCCCCATTCCGTTGCCCAAGCATTAAAATCCCCAGCAATGGCCACGGGGTTATGTTCACTGGCCCCTTTAACCAGTATTTCGAGAAATTTCTTGAGCTCATCGATCGACAGACTGAGTGGGGCGTAGCAACTGAAGAAGTGGACTCCCTTGATTCTGGCTTTTACGAATCCCTTATTAACTCCCTTCACCGCTTCCTGGAAAGACCATCCTAAACAAGACCATATAGCAGCCTTGCCGGTCGCATCCGTTTCCCAGAGTTGCGTTCCGAGTGATGGTATGGTTCTGATATCATCACTATGTTAGGCTTTACTTAGCGCACGGTCTGTATTAGCAAATCGTGAGCAGCCCCACAATGGTTGAGATTCAGTTGGAGGACCTTTATATTCGTCTTCTGGCTTGCCTCTGGATTGCCTGCCCATAAGCCGGGCATCGACTGCTAGCAGCAATGTGGGCTGCCGTTTCCTTACTGCTGCTTTTCTCGCCGCACGAGACGCAGTGGGCTTCCGCAATACACTTGTCGATCTTCTCTTCTATCATACACTTGTCGTTCCAGCACTTATAACATTTTGTGTGTCCAAAAACCGAACGAATTCGGCACACGAACCATCCTATACGGATTGTGCCTTTTTCGCCGATCTTCTTAGCTGTGGCTGCTGAAAGCTTGACAAGTGCAGTCAGAGTACCCCCATACGCTTTGCGGAGCGATCGAACCGCCTCTAAGGTGATACCGTCCGTATCAAACTCGCGTTGCAGCGCTTCCAGGATCTCCTCTTTAGTTGTGGACTCATCCAAGTCCTCGATCTCGAGATCGTCTTCCGGTATTTTGCTCTTGACATTTGCGTTTTCTCCGAGGACGTTCGCGACTGCTGTTTGAAACTCAGTTGCTCTCCCCGCGTGTTCCTTACTGATTACCATGATCAGGTCTCCTCTTTTCGTCCTTGGCGTCTTCTCCATGCAATTTCCCACCTCTTTGAGTTCGGCACTTTTCTTCGACCCGCTCAGGATCTCAGCTTAACTTACCTCACCCGTTTTCTGGAGTATCAGAGCATTTGGGAGTCTCAGTAGGCTTCGCTGTTTGCGAGGCTTTCTCCGCTGCACCTGCTGCCAATCCGTACTCTCTTGGCCAGGCTTCGTCCGTTCGCTTGTAGAAGACAAAGTAACTGGTTGACCTTTCTTCTTCTTGGCGTCTTTCACCTCGGGCGACGGTGGCGTACGCTTCTTCCTTCTATTCGCCTTAGCTATTCACCTTGCCTTAGCTATTCACCTGGTCTTCGGCGTAGCGTACTCCTCTTCCTCTTCAAACACGGCTACTGCAGTTATTTCTCCGATTTCTATAGGCGAGGTATGGGCGTCCCTGGATGTTTTCTCCTTTCCTGCGCCAGTTTGGGCAATTATATTTGTTTCAGCTTCGATTTGATCATCCAGAGCCAGAATTCCGTTAGCAGTGTTAATTATTTTCGCGACATTGCTCTTGATCTCCTTGTGAATGTTAATCTTTCCTTCCATGAATTTATTCAGTTCATCGAGCAACTTGACGAGGTGCCCCATTTTCTGTTTCCTTGACTCTGTAGCACTTCTGGCTCTCACTGGATGTTCACTTGACACTTTGTACGCCATGGAGACCAAGTGGTCCACCTCCATGGTATCGCGGTCGCTAGATGACGACGTCCCAGGGCCCGCGCTCACATCCCTGCCAGACGCCGGTACTGGGGATCCGGACCCCTGTACCGTAATCGTTTTTCCCGTGGTCGTCACAATCATAGCTGATTCTTTTTCGGGGTTTCTTCCCTGTTACGTCCTGTATCTCCTCACGAGTTTATTATACCTCTGCCATTTCCAATGAGCTGGAAAAACTCCTTCCTTGAGGCACTTATTGTACAACGTGAGGAACATGTCCGGTGCTGCGCTTATAGCCGTCTTGAGGGCGATGTTTGGTATCCCATCCATGCCTAGTGCCTTGCTTGTCCCCACTTTGGCGCAGGCCTTGGCCAGCTCGTCGTGCGTGACGGGCGGTATGACTTCCTCTTCTTCTAGGTCCAGTCGGTATTGTTGCTGTGGGAACAACGTTGAGACGATATTTCGCAGGAGGTCGGAGCACGTAGGCGTTGGCAATGACTGGGCTTTCAGCTGTGTCATTGCCACCTTGTACGGCCTACCCCATGGATTGTCGTCCACCTCGCTGAGTAGCTCATCAAACGCCTTCTTCTTGCTGCGCTTAATGGCTTTGCGGAGCCTCGCTTGCGCTTCCTTGTGCTTCTGCTCCAGTGCCTGGAACGTGGCTCTCCGACGCGCCCGTTGACCTAGACGTCTCGCTGTGTTACATTTCATCCAAAGTGTGGCTATCGAGTCATTCCACCAATACACCGGAGGGTGTTGATTTGTGTCTCGTTTCCTTGGCATCGTAGCATCGCGTGCGTTGGCTACCCTTTCCATGCCAATTTCCACTTGCTTTACTGCGTCACCGTCTTCGACGACATCGCTCTGCAACGCTAGCCGGAACAGATCGACCTCAAACATGCTTGTTCTCCAACTTCTCACACTTGTTTTGGTCAGCCGCGGCTCTTTAACCGGACCGTGATGTACTTCCCACGTGATCGCACAGTGATCGCTATTAATGTACATGTCTGTGACTCTCCAGCTGATGTTATCTCTTGCGAGCCCGCTGCTGACAAGAGTCAGATCCGCTATTGAACTTGCTTCACCCCTACAGAACGTGGGTAAGTTGCCACTGTTCAACAGAACCAAGTCCAAAGACGTTATAACCTCCAAGAGGGCTCGTCCCTTCGCGTTGGTCTCTCTGCTGCCCCATTCGACGGCCCATGGATTAAAGTCTCCAGCTATTGCTACAGGGCAGCGGCCTCGGACATCTCAGCTCAGCCTGTCAAGAAGTTCCTCGAATTCATCGAGTCGCAGGCTAGGGGGTGCGTAGCAGCTGTAAAGATGAATGCTACCGACTTTCACGCTTACGAAGCCAGCTTCGCGGACTTTCATCGTCTCCTGGATGGGACATTTGTTGCAGGACCAGATCACGGCCTTTCCTGTCTCGTCAGCCTCCCAGGGTTTTCCGAGAAGCATCTTATATGGTTCGGAAAGTACCGCCACGTCCGATTTCATTTCCCGCACGGTTTGCATGAGTAAATCCTGTGCGACTTCGCAGTGATTGAGATTAAGTTGCAAAATCTTCATCGTCGTTTTTGAGTGAGCCTCTGGAGTGCCTGCGTATACGCTGGGCATCTGCTGCTGCCGGCTATGTGCCTACAGTTCTCGCCACCTCTTTCTTCGCATACCGCACAGTGCGCCTCTCCCTGACACTTGTCGATCTTGTGAACATCTTTCCCGCATTTCATGCAGTTACCGGATCTGTTAATCTGTCCTGTGCAGTTTCGCGCCAAGTGGCCGTACTGCCAGCACTTGTAACACTTGGTGGGCTTTAGTTGCTTCCGGATCCGGTACACAACCCATCCAATGCACAGCTTTCCTGTTTCCACGATTTTCTTCGCTAGATCATCTCACTACCGCTGTCTGCGTTCTTCCAAAGGCTTTTCGTAGGCTCTTGATGGAGTCCTTCAGCGTCTCCACTCCAACACCAAGATGCTGTGCGAGCCTCTCGCGAATTTCCTCCTGTGTCGTGACTTCATCAAGATCCTTGAATACGATGCTTGTCTCCTGCACTCTGTTCGTGATCGCCGCCTGTTCACCGAACACATCACCGATCATCGAGCACATCTCAGCTGTTTCCGCGGGGCTAGTTCCATTGTTCAGAATGAGGATGAGATCGCCCGCCGCTGTTCTACGGGTCTCACTCACTTTGGTTCCGTCTACTTCAAGTTTTCGGTCTGCCTTGACCCTGCCAAGAATCCGGGCGTAGGTCAGGTCTTCCCCTGTCCTCTTAAGTATGAGAGCGTTTGGTAACGGACGCCGCCTTCGTGGCTTGTTAGGCTTCCTCATAACCTCTCGCCATTCTACGTTTGGAGGGATGTTAGCTCCCTGACGGTCGTTTGCCTTCGGTCTATCACTGCGCTTCTGTCCATCGTTAGGTTTTGGCGCCTTGCTCAATTCCGAGCGAGATGCTGGTACCCGTGCATGATCCCATTTCTTCTTCTTTTTTGCCACTTTTGTCTCCATTGACTGTGAAGTGCGTTGCTTCCTCTTCTTATCTTGTGCACCTCGTTGGCCGGGTGTTCTTGTAGTGTCCTGTCCCATGTTTACAATTCGCGGTTCACTGATAGACGGTGTGATCTGCGTTCCTGTGATTTTGGTCACCAATGGGGATCTAGGCTCATTCGGATTTGCACTAGTGGGCGTTTCCAACTCGTGGAGCTTGTTGTATGCGCTTTTCACAGAAGCCACCATCCTCTTAGCTTCATGGTGGATATTTTTCTTATCTTTTATGAAATAGTGAAGTTTTGTGATCAGGTCTCCGAGTCTTTCGAGTGCCTGATTCTTCACGTCTGCTGTTTGAGTCGGTACGCTCTCGTCACTGACAGCAGCATCTTAAAAATCTCCAAGAGCCATTGGTTCTGATTCCTGTCTTGTCGCTGTTAATACTGCGGGAGCCAAGTTACCCACCTCCGTAGTACTGCGGTCGTTCGATGACGACATCCGGGGCCCGCTTGCACACCCTCGCCAGACGCCGGTACTGGGGTTCCGTGCCCCTGCACCCTAATCGGTACATCTTTTAATGGACTCCCCATGGTGATTTGTTGTCGAGGTTTCTTCCGCGTGTCTGTTTCGTCCACGGGAGGTATTTTATTTGCCTCCTACCCTCTATATCTATATAGATGTATCTACATCCATATCGATATCTATTTCCACATAAATATATCTAATTGTATGATAATGAGTGTGAGTAAATTATATCCGGCTCGAAGGACCAAAAAATGTATGATAATGAGTGTGAGACTGAGTTTAAAATTATTTTTAATCTGTCGACAGGTAGCAAGTCGATACATTCACACGTAGCATGTCGAGTGACAGATGCGATTAGTAAGATTAAGGATCCTGGTGACAAGTATAAATAATGAAATGCACTCAGTAATTAACAATAATAAATTCAATGTTTATTTAAATTATATAACAGTGATTGCATAAAAAATACCTGGTGAATATAACAAATATATACTGTGATTTGTCTGGCCTGCGTGTTGATGTACTGGTGGTGAGTAGGTTCTCAGGCTCCTGAGTTGACTTATTGATTCCGTGTGGTTGATCCTGGTGATAAGGTCTGGTTGTAGAGCTCCAGTAAATCCACACGGCAGGCTGGTGAGTGTCCTGACGCCAATGAACGGTGCGAGGCAGAATGGCGTCTCTGCTGCCAACGAGCGAACCACGCCGTTGACGGTTATGTGAGTGCTGCACTAGTCCTGTTGATTTGCTGTGATTCGCACTGACACTGATTTTACACACGGGTGATTTGATCAAGAATGTACTACACTATAATACTGAATGCGCACAAAAGTGAGTGGAACGAATGAATATCTCTGTGAGTTTACGCGCGAACGTGTACTGCGAGCGACTCGAGTGAGAACAATGGCCACATCCGTCGACCACGAGGCAGAGTATCAAGAAGACGGACGTTCGTCACAGCTTGCTTGTGATTCGCTGTCAGCGATGGAAGGCGAGCCTTGTGAGTGGTCTTGCCGATGGGGCCACGCTAACAGCGTTGGCCGCTTGAGTGAGCTTCGATCGAGGATGTGAGCAGATGGACAACAATGCTTGAGTGCGCGGTCGATAAATCGATATAGCATATCTGCGAGTTATACCATATGACGCGAGGCGTCAGATGATTGAAAGTGTAGCGTGTGCATGAGTTGAGTGTGTGCTTGGTAGGCGTGAAAACTGAATGAAAACTAATGTATATCCATATCCGCCACCTGGGGACGCGCCACGTAGGGATTTCAGACGTCCCCCCGAGGACGCGCGCGCGCGCGCGAGTCTGTGTGTGTGTGTGTGTGTGTGTGTGTGTGTGTGTGTGTGTGTGTGTGTGTGTGTGTGTGTGTGTGTGTGTGTGTGTGTGTGTGTGTGTGTGTGTGTGTGTGTGTGTGTGTGTGTGTGTGTGTGTGTGTGTGTGTGTGTGTGTGTGTGTGTGTGTGTGTGTGTGTGTGTGTGTGTGTGTGTGTGTGTGTGTGTGTGTGTGTGTGTGAAAGAGAGAGATGTTTATTACCTTTCTAAACTATTTGATGTACATAATATTACATGTTTACTTTACGTCTATATTGAACTTATTTAATTTCGCTTACAATAAATGCTTTTAACATACTCTTGAACTGAACTAGTTTTACACAGCCTTTAACCTATGCTGGCAGCTCGTTATTCATTTTCACTTCTTCGTTAAGCATACACTTTTGCGCACTTCTCGTTCTTCTAAATTGGATTACAATATTTTTCGCTTTACGCGTTTCTCGACCAATTCTTCATTTTACAACTTGGAATTTAATCGTCAGTTACAGTCTCTGTCTCGCACTCATAAACTAAACCGCTTGTAACAAATCGTCTACTTTCGTATACCGGCTGCATTGCAATATCACTCGCATCGCTCTGTTCTGCGCTATCTGCAGTTTATTCAACTCTGTCTCACATATACCCACTAGCAGTGTTGCGCAATACTCAACGTGCAGTGCTATGATTGCCTTATATACGACACATCTGGTATATGCCGATATATATTGCCCTATCCTGTTCAGAAAACTCGTTTCTTTACCTATTTTTTTCAACATATACTCACAGTGGTTTTTAAATCGTAGCTTATCATCTATCATTACACCTGTAACGTATCGGGAGAGGTGGCTCATTAATAATTGATGAACATTCCCGATTACCACTAACTATAAGTTTAATACAGAATAAGAGTTATACATATATTTTATACCCGTATGCGTCCGGGCCGCGTACCAAGCTCGACTGACTGTACCTATGCTGTGTGCGCAGGAGTGATCCCCACTCATGCCGTCGCGCCGCTGCTCGCTTACAGTACCGTATCCTAATACACTACAGCTCGCCCCTTTTTAATTAGAAGTTACTTGTTCTTTAGTCTCTCAGAGCGACGTAGCGTAACTCGAGATTCGCTTGCTGGTACCGCTGTACCTTTATCGTTATCTACTACCGTCGGTGTGTATCTAATGATTTGATCGACATGTCGTTTCCATAGTTTATCAGGTGCAACCCTCCTTCTGAACGTTACGGGTGATACTTTTTCTTCGATCGTGCCTACGACACGTTTTTTTCTCCTGGCACTGAAGTCATCAACCATTACCGTGTCCCCTGCTTAGAACTCAACATTTCGATTACCGTACTTACTTATGATTTGCGCTCTTTGTTGTTTCTCCACATGATCGATTACATTCGATTTCATTAACTTAAAGCGCGTTCTTATTTCTCGTTTAAACATCATGAATGCAGGTGATCTGCCTGTAGTGCAATGCTCAATGGATCTATAGTCAAACAAGAATAGATTAACTGCGTATTCTAATGATTTCCCGCTTTGCATTATTTTATCGAGTTTATCTTTGAAAGTACCGACAAAGTTTTCAGCTGCACCATTTGTTGCTGGATGATGCGGTGCTGTGAAACTTTGCTTGATACCGTTCGTTTTACAAAATTCTCGAAATTCGTTACTCGTGAATTGTGTACCGTTATCGGTTACTAAGTGCTTCGGTAATCCATACCTAACGATAATTTTCTCAAACTTCTCCATGACTCTCTCTACCGTAGTGCATTTATTCATATCGATAACTTCTGGCCACTTTGAATACGCATCAATTACAACCATGAACATATGTCCATGAAAAGGCCCTAGGAAATCAATATGTATCCTACTCCAGCACTTGTCCGGATACGGCCATGGCGTTAACGCAACATTAGGCGGTTTCTTTTTCTCTTGCACGCACACTTTACATGCCGTTACTACATTCTGAATGTCTTTATCCATGTTTGGCCACTACACATAGTTTCTTGCCCACATTTTCATTCTTACCACCCCAAAATGTGAGGCGTGCAATTCATTTAGTACACTGGTTTTCACTGATTCAGGCACCACTATGCGATATCCCCACAGTAAGCACTCTTTTTCGACATTCAATTCATCCTGTTTCGCATAGAATTTATTCTCATCCTCATTCATCTCGCTTACCGTTGGCCATGTACCGTTTCTATACTTAATAACGTTACTCAATAGCTTATCTTTCTTTGTTTCTTTTGCAATTTTTTCCGCGATTAATGTATCTACCGCTTCTGACACATAATTTATTACTGTAAACTCATCATTAAATATCTGAATGCTATCGCTGATCGGAAGTCTCGACAGCGCATCACAGTTTCCATTTTCCTGTGATTTAACGTACTCTATGTCGTATGTAAATATCGATAGAAAATACGCCCACCTATGCAATCTACTTGCTACAGTTAAAGGAATTTCTTGCTTTGGGCCAAAGATAAAAACCAAAGGTTTATGGTCTGTCCGTAATGTTAGTGTAGCTGTTCCGTAAATATACTTGTAAAACTTTTAAAATCCAAATACGATTGCACTGGCTTCCTTATCGATGATTGCACGATTTAATTCTTATTCCGGTATTACTTTAGATCAGGGGTCTCCAAACTTTCCAGCCTTAGGGCCATACTGATTACTCCAGTAAGTTCCGAGGGCCAAAACCATATTATCATTGTTGCCGGTGGTAAAAAGTGAAATGGTCCAAAATCTGTCCGCGGGCCGAATGTGGCCCTCGGGCCGTAGTTTGGAGACCCCTGCTTTAGATGCATAAGCTATTGGTTTTTCCGTACCATCTTTATATCAGTGCGCTAAAATTACTCCTAATCCGTACGTGGACGCGTCGCATGCCAATACTAAGTCTTCTTTCGGATCGTAGTGTGCTAATACTCGAGGTGATATTAATTCCATTTTGACCCAATCCACTGCTTCTTGACATTCTACCGTCCACTCAAAAGTTTCCGCTTTAGCACAATTATATAAAGGCGTTAATTTCTCTGCTCTATCAGGCAGAAATCTAGCATAAGAAGTTATCAATCCGATAAAAGATTCTAATCGTTTCTTATTTTACGGTACCGGTGCCTCTGTCTTTGCTTTGACTTTTGTTTCTGATTTGTGTAATCCCTCCTTGGTAATAACAAATCCTAATAAGTCTAGCTTCTCTTTGAAAAAAACACATTTATTGATATTTACATAAAATTCACTTTGTTCTAATCTTTCGAATACCGTATACAAAGTTTTTAAGTGAATTTCGTCGGTTTTTCCCGTTACAAAAATATTGTCTAAATAAGGAATTACACCATCGATGCCTGACAAACACTGCTCTATTTTCCCCTAAAAATCTTCTGGTCCTGATGCAATACCTTCCGTCATTTTGGTGTACCGGCAGAGACCTTTGTGCGTTATTATTGTCAGAAAATCTCGACTGCTTTCCTCCACCGGAATCTGCATATAAGCGTGCTGCAGATCAATCTGTGAAAAAGTTTTACCGTTTCTTAACGCTACAAAAATCTCGTCGATTAATGGTATTGGGTGTCTATCTCTAATCAAGCTAGGATTTAACGTTAGTTTGAAATTTCCGCAAATTCTATCAGGAGTACAAATTGAAAATGCGGGATTTTTTTCTATTTTTGAACGTTTATTCTGAAAAAATGGTAACAAATGAATTATTCAAAGTATTGTCCATCGCTAGCCACAACTTTTTCCCATCTTTCTGGCAATTTACGGATACCGTCGCGAAAAAATTCGGCCGGCTTGGCTGCTATCCAGTCATCGACCCATTTTTGGGCTTCTTCGTAAGAATGGAAGCGCTGGTCAGCTAGGCCATGTGTCATCGATCGGAAAAGGTGGTAATCGGAAGGAGCAATATCTGGGCTATACGGCGGGTGGGGTAAGACTTCCCATTTCAGCGTTTGTAGGTATGTTTTGACCGGCGCTGCAACATGTGGCCGAGCGTTGTCATGTTGCAAAATTACTTTGTCGTGTCTTTGCTCGTATTGTGGCCGTTTTTCTTTGAGTGCGCGGCTCAAACGCATCAATTGAGTTCGGTATAGTGCTCCTGTGATGGTTTCGTTCGATTTCAATAGCTCATAATACACCACACCCAGCTGGTCCCACCAAATACAGAGCATGAGCTTGGCGCCGTGAATATTTGGTTTGGCCGTCGATGATGATGCATGGCCGGGGTAACCATATGATTTTTTGCGCTTCGGGTTATCGTAATGGATCCACTTTTCATCACCAGTGACAATGCGATGCAAAAAACCCTTCCGTTTTTGCCGTTCGAGCAGCAGTTCGCATGCAAAAAAACGGCGCTCGACGTCTCTCGGCTTCAGCTCATACGGCACCCAATGTCCTTGCTTTTGGATCATTCCGAGGGCTTTTATACGATGGGAAATGGCTTGTTGTGTCACTCCCAATGAATCTGCGAGCTCTTGTTGAGTTTGACACGAGTCTTCATTGAGTATTGCCTCCAATTCAGCATTCTCAAACTTTTTCACTTGGCCCGGCCGCTCTTTGTCCTCAACGTCAAAATCACCACTTCTAAACCGCACAAACCATCTCTCGCACGTTGAAACCGATGGAATATGACTCGGATAAGCCTCGGAGACCAATCGATGTGCTTCAGCAGTACTTTTCTTCAAATTAAAGAAGTAAATTAAAACTTCCCGCAAATGCTGTTTTGTTGGCACGAAACTCGACATATTGAGAGCTCAAAAAAACTATGAATTTGACACTGCGACAAATTGACACATACTGAAAATTAAAGCTATAAGACGTAGCTTTGACATGAACATAGTCACAGTACTGCCTGATGCGTATAGCGTTAGTAACGCCATCTGTTATCAAACCCGCATTTTCAATTTGTACCCCTGATAACAGATCCGTCCGATTTTATTACCGGGACAATCGGTGTTGCCCATTCACTGACATCGATTTTCTCTAACTGACCTAGCCTTACTAGTCTGTTTATCTCGTCTTCAACTTTACTTGCTAAAGCAAATGGTAAGTGTCTCGCTTTTAGTGCCACAGGTTTAGTATCTTCTTTTACCGTTAATTTCAACTTTCCTGAAATCTTTTGTTATGCTTATTAAATTAAATTTGTTGATAAATTCAACTCTTTTCTTTAACTGAAGAGGCCATAACCCAAAAACTTTTAACCAGTGTCTACCAATTAATATAGAACAGTCTCTCGTCATTACTCGCATTTGAAGTGTTGCTCTTTGTTTACCTAACCTAACATCTAAATTATCAATTATACCTTCCTGTTCTAACAACACTTTACCGTATGCTTTTAACGATATTTTGCTTGCTTTGACTTCACAGTTCGGGAAAAAAACTTCTCTATCTCTTTTAGAAATGATTGCAGCATAAGAAGCTGTATAAATTTCCATTTCTATTATTTTACCGTTAATCATTATACTCATATACATTAGGGTGTGTCATTTTGGGGCAATTTTTTTTTTCAACTCACAAACAGATTGTACACTTCCAGGAAGGTGAACTAAGACGCCTGTAAAAATTTGAGCTCTTAAAATTAATATTTAGATGTGCCTCATCGCAAATTTCTAATTCCCATTTAAATAACATGCGGAACAAATTTTTTCATATTTGGAATTTTATACTTCGGCAATAGCTCATTGTTCGATGAAACGCATGACATATTTTATAGAGAATTGAACGCCCTACAAAAAAGATATGTTGCAGTATTCCGATGAACATAGTCGTTCAGATGATATCTGAGTTCAAAGTTCAAAATGAACGAAAATTCATCGTTTTGTTAATATTATAGCGGAACTATTGACTTTATTGAAAAACTCCAATGAACTTTTTTGTAGATCATTTAATTATCTCCAACTTTTGTCTGAAACTTTTTCTTCTGGTAACAATATTTTGGGACGTATTGTTCGATCGATAAAGTAAGCAGTAAGTCCGAAAGTATTGTTACCAGAGAAAAAAGTTACTCAGATATCATATATAAGTTCCAAAATATTGTTACCAGAGGAAAAAATTTCCAACAAAAGTTAGAGATAATTAAATGATCTACAAAGAAGTCGATTGGAATTTTTCAATAAAGTCAATAGTTCCGCTATAATATTAACAAAAAGATGAATTTTCGTTCATTTTGAACTTTGAACTCAGATATCATCTGAATGGCTATGTTTATCGGAAAACTGCAAGATATCTTTTTTGTAGAGCGTTCAATTCTCTGTGAAATATGTTATGCGTTTCATCGAACAGTGAGGCATTGCCGAAGTATAAAATTCCAAATATGAAAAAATTTGTTTCGCATGTTATTTACCAGGTCTATAAATATGAAACCGGAATTTGCCCATAGATGGCCCTAGCTGTCAATGTAGTTACCGTGAAACCGCTTCATTGGCGCCATTTCCTTGTTGACATCTCTGACAAAAATTTTCAACTCACAACAATACAAGTTTCATACAACAGCATAGTTTGTAATAGCGTTGAACATGTCGAATTTTGTGCCTGGAAACTACGATTTGCGGACAGCATTGATTTTCTGTTACCAATTGAAGAACTGCTGCAGAATCGCATCAAATGCTTGTCGAAGCTTTCGGTGAGCATGCTCTTGGTAAATCACATTGCTTTGAGTGGTTTAAAAAAATTCAAAAGTGTCGATTTTGACGTGAGAAACGAAGAACGTGGAAGACCACCGAAAAAGTTTGAAGACAACGAATTGCAAGCATTGTTGGATGAGGATGACGCTCAAACGCAACAACAACTCGCGGATCAATTAAATGTGACACAAGAAGCCGTCTCCATACGTTTGAAAGCCATGGGAAAGATCCAGAAGATGGGAAAATGGGTTCCACATGAACTGAATAAAAGACAGCAGGAAAACCGAAAAACCACTTGCGAAATGCTGCTCGACAGGTACAAAAAAAAGTCATTTCTCCATCGAATTGTGACTGGCGATGAAAAGTGGATATATTTTGAGAATCCTAAGCGTAAAAGATCATGGGTAACTCCAGGTGAACCATCGACATCGACTGTAAGGCCAAATCGCTATGGACGGAAGACAATGCTCTGTGTTTGGTGGGATCAGAAGGGTGTGATCTATTATGAGCTGCTAAAACCTGGCGAAACCGTTAATATTGAATGCTACCGACAACAAATGATCGATTTGAATCAAGCTTTGCGTGAAAAACGACCAGAATATCAAAAAAGGCAACACAAAATGATTTTGCTTCATGATAATGCACCATCACACACAGCAAAACTGGTCAAGAAAACGATTAAGGCGTTTAGATGGGAAATACTTTCGTATGCGGCTTATTCACCAGACTTGGCTCCGTCAGATTACTACTTATTTGCATCGATGGGACACGCACTTGCTGAGCAGCACTTTACTTCTTACGAAAATGTACAAAAATGGCTCGATGACTGGTTTGCCTCAAAAGAGCAACAGTTTTTTTGGCGTGGCATCCATAAATTGTCAGACAGGTGGAAAAAATGTATAGCTAGCGATGGGCAATACTTCGAATAAAATATTTTTTATCATTTTCATACAATAAACGTGTATTTTCTATACAAAAATTCCGGTTTCATATTTATAGACCTGGTAAATGGGAAATAGAAATTTGCGATGAAGCACATCTAAATATTAATTTTAAGAGCGCAAATTTTTACAGGCGTCTTATCTCACCTTCCTGGAAGTATACAACGTGTTTGTGAGTATGAAAAAAAAAATTGCCCCAAAATGACACACCCTAATATACATTGGTTTCGCTTTTACATCCTTTACATGGTCATTATAATATAATTTATCGCTTGCTGTTTTTGATGAGTTGTTACCGTCTGTTGCCATGAAGAAGTCGTACTCGTCCTGTTGCTGTTCCTCGTGATCATCTATATTTTGCTGTATATGCTGGACTGCTCTTCCGGTTCTGCATACTGAAGCCAAGTGTCCTTTCTACTTGCAGATATTACACGTGTTGAAGCGATGTTGACAATCACCTGCCCAGTGAGTATTTTTCCCACAGCAGTAACATGAAGAAGAACGCTCTTGGCTTGCGTTTGTCGTCCGCTTATCTTTACCCCATGGTCGTGTGTTGTTGTTATACTGCTGGCTGCCTTGCCTGACTTGGTTTGACCCTCTGCCTCATGACTGGAACTGCTAATTATTCTCTGATTTCACTTGAAAGTTATTTAATATTTCTTTCGACGACTCTCCGTTTGATTTACTTGTAGAGCTAGCATTCTTTTCTGCCGATTCAACTGTTGTCGCTAGCTTAAATGCCTTATCAAACGTTAAGTTCTCCTCTCGAAATAACAATGTTTATGTCTTGTGATCTCTTAAGCCACAAACAAGTTGATCTCTTAGTGCTGTTGTCGCATTGTCACCGAAATTGCATGTAATTGATACATTTTTTAACCTTGCCGCAAACTTTGCTACTGATTCTGTGTGCGATTTTTGTGCTTGATGAAATTTGCATCTTTCCATCGTCTCCGATGGCTTCGGATTCAAGTGATCGTTGACTAATTTTACTAATTGTGCAAATGTCTTCGCTGAAGGTTTATCTGGTGCACACAAATCTCTAATAAGCTTATACGTGTCTGCGCTTATTTTTGTTACCAATACCGCTGCTCGTTGCTCGTCCTTCACGTCGTTTGCGACAAAATATAATTCCAGTCTCTCGGTGTATATTTCCCAGTCATCTCCGAGGTGAAATTCCAATTTCGTGATACTACTTTCCGTCATTGTGTGGATAGCTTTCGGCTTCTCGATGTTTGCTAATAGGTTACGAGCCTCGTCCACTTGATTTTGCCTGCTCTCGTTGACCTCGCTTACGTGTGCGCGTAAAATTCTGCGTAACTCGTCGATACTTAAATGTTCATCACCAACCAGTTTTAATTCTTGAATTATTTTAATTAGTTTTGGCTTTTTTTAGTTCATAAATCCACGATGTTTTCGTATAATCGATTAACTCTTGCGTCGGTTGTGCCATCCGACTAAACTGTAGCTCACCTTACTCAGTCGAATACAATACGCGTTTACTGTTATTGTTCTCTCGTGCTTCTGTTTACTGTGGACTCGTATCCTACGCCGAAACGTAAAATTCCTACGATTTGCGCCCTATTTTAATTCCGCACTTCGGTTCGTAAAACCTCTGTCCTCGTCGCCAATTGTAATGTATCGGGAGAGGTGGCTCATTAATAATTGATGAACATTCTCGATTACCACTAACTATAAGTTTAATACAGAATATGAGTTATACATATATTTTATACCCGTATGCGTCCGGGCCGCGTACCAAGCTCGACTGACTGGTACCTTTGCTGTGTGCGCAGGAGTGATCCCCACTCATGCCGTCGCGCCGCTGCTCGCTTACAGTACCGTATCCTAATACACTACAACACATAAACATTTCATTACCTCCACTCGCTCTTACTCGGTTCCATCCTTGCATTTCAGTACATTATTCCCCCTCAATTCCTTTCTTACACTTCTCACAATCATATATTTGGTTTTTTTCGCATTCATTTTCAGTTTACGCCTATTCATCTATCCTTCCACTACGTTTAATGCCCCATTCATCTTTCTTTCCACCTCCGCACTACTGTCTGCAGTGACATATACAAGTGTATCATCAGCAAACATTTTTATTTTACAGTCTTCCGGTCATATTTCGACTATGTCATTTATATATATAATGAACAGCAGAGGACGTAATACGGATTCTTGTGGTACCCCGTATTTCGTTCTAATAATTTCCGAAAATTCCTTATTAAACCGTACACGTTGCATTCTATTGTTTAAGTACGAGCTAAACCAATCTAGCACTTTACCTCTAATTCCATATTGATACATTTTTTCTATTAACAATTCTCTATCCACTGTCTAAAATGCTCGTTTTAAGGCCATGAACATTACTCCTACTACTTTCCCTTCGCTAATGTTTAATTTTCATTCGTCTATCACGGCTTGAATCGCCGTTTCACACGAAAATTGTTTTCTGAATTCCGACTGATGCTCTGTTATAACCTTATTTGATTCCAAATACTTTTCGATTTGACTCTTTACTACCAACTCTAGGACCTTCTCGTGCAATGGCAACATATTAATTGGCCGGAAATCCTTCGCGTTTTTGGCTTTCTCTATCTTCGGTAGCGGTATGATCGTGGACGTTTTCCAACTATTAGGGCAACAGCCCTTCCTTAGGAGTCGTTGATTACATCAACAAACTCGTGTTCAATTGCACTGGACGCCATCTTCAGTATTTTGCTTGATATTCCTTCTTCTGTATATCCTTTCTTCTTCGGGAGTCCTTTAACTATTTTCTCGAGTTCCTCTATTTCGATATTCTCAAAGTTTTCTATATTTCTTTCGTTTTCACGCCACCACCCATGAAGATTCTTCTGCTACCTGGCCTTCCAGATGTATCCCTCTCTATTGAGCTTACTACGTTATTAATACTTTCAACGTAAAACACGTTAAATTTGCCAACCGTCCTTCTCTCCGCCATATCATCCAATATTTAAAAATTTATATTTCCAATTTCTCTCTTTTTGGCTGGTCCTCCTCTAATAAGTTCTTTGAAAGTTTTCCACATTTTTTAGGGTCGTTCTTAGCAATCTATCATATTCTCGTAATATTCTTTTTTCTCTTTCCTTATCAATTTAACTACTGCATTTCTTTCTACTTTAAACTGTTTCCAGTTTTCATCCGTTCCCTCATGAATTGCTTCCCTGTAAGTAATATCCTTTTTACATGTCGCCCTTCTTATCTTATCAGAGTACTATTTTTTACCCTCCCATACGCTTGGAATCCTAACTACCTTTTTGGTGCTACTATGTCCAAAATATCTACTATACTATTGACAAATATCTTTGCCTTTCAATATATATCTCCATCTGTCCATTGTCGCACGGAGTTTTTCAGCACTGTTGTAAACTTTTTCATGTCAATTTTACTATTGTTCCTGTTATTATATTCTCTCTGTTTACTCTCTGTATTGCTCTTTCCTAATACTACTTGTATCCACGCATAATCTATTATTTTTGATTCGTGTTCCACATGCACTTGTACGCTTGCATTTCCAAATACAGGATCAATAATTGTTCGCTATCCTGCGTTAATCTCGTTGGCTCGTTTACATACTGTTTCATCCCTAAGCTTAACATTCCTAATATTAGTCGTTCTTTATAGAACGAGTTTCCCTTGACAGATATGTTAAAATCTTCTATTATTAAACAATCTCCTTTTATTGTTAACTTTTCAGTTATATCTTCTATGAATCTTATAAATTCCGCATCTGACCCACTCGGTGAATGGTACACCACTATAATAACTCCTTTATATATCTTATCATTGACCTCTATTGCTACACTCCAGCAGTTTGACTCAATTTTATTCTTCCTTACTAATTTATATTTAATACCATATCTTACGTATACTATGGCCCCTCCTGTGTTTCTATTTTCTGCATCGCACCTAATTGCACTATAACCCGGCATATATACTTCACTGTCCCCGATTTCAGCAATGACCCTCGTCTCCGATAACACTATAATTGTAAGTTTTAATCTGTCAACCACCTGTTGTCGTATCTCTTCGTTGTGCTCAAAGACTTTGTGCATTCGTGTACCGTATTGTCTCTTCCTTCTGTGATTGCTACTCTATCCATCCCGTGGTACCACCGGTGTTACTCGCCGCCCGATGAGACAATCTAGTGCGGGCCACCGGTGGCTCGCGCCGCCCGATGAGACAGTCTAGCGCGGGCCACCGGTGGCCCGCGCCGGCGTGAACGTGTTAATCAATACGCGGTCATTCATGTTTCTTTAGAGTGGTAAATCTATGCGACAATGTTTTGACCAGATGTTAAGATGGAATATTTTTGGCAGATCACAACCCGGTCTGAGTCAGCGCCGCCTGGATTCCTGTGTTATCAATCTCAGAAAGATCTCTAATAATCGAATCATTAATTTTTAGCTAACTCTGATTGCCTCACTCATTCATTAAGAATTAATGAGGCAAGTAGACCTGACGATTTTTAACTTCAAAAGAATTCATGAAAAAATCGTGGCGCTGACTCAACCCGGGTTGCGATCTGCCAAAAATATTCCATCTTAATATCTGGTCAAACCATTGTCGCATATATTTACCATTCTAATTTTAAACGTACAGTTTACACACTTACTCTTATTTATCGTACACTCTCTTGCGTTCTGTTTTCCTGCACATTTGTAGTAGGTTTCTTCTCTGGTACAATTCTTCACTATATGATAATAGCCCCAGCATTTGAAGCATCGCTTTACGTTGACTTAATTGAAAACCGGACATTCTCTCCATCCCACGCTGAGCTTATATTTTCTCAGTAGCTCCTCGTGACTGACTTCATCTGCTTCTAGTATTATTGATCCATCGTCGATTCCTCTTCTGTTTCGCTCCGGTTCGCTTCCCTTCATTAATCATTTTACGATTTTCATCTCCCTTCCTTCGGTTTCTTCTATCCCGTTCTGATTCTTAATTCTGACAACTAGTTCTTCATCGGTCAATTTAAATTCATCTTCTTCCACATTTACTATTTTTATCTTCGGATTCACCTGCGTTGAATCAGTGACTTTAAAACCCTCAACCATTCTATCCTGCACTGCAGCCTTCAGTATTTCAATTTCTTCTCCCCATTCACAGCCCAGGATCACAGTTCCATCACTGTGTTTTTTCAGTTTTGTTCCCACCGCCATACTCTTTATATACGTCTTCTCTTTTATCGCTCTACTTCTATTTATCTATCTATCTACCACTCGAGGTGGGGTGAAGTACGTTTGCTCAAGCGGAAGGATGAAGTCTTCGACGCTTTTAAAGGGTACAAGTCTCTGGTTGAAAATCGACACGGACGTAAGATACAGTCCCTCCAGTCGGATAACGGAAGGGAGTACTTGAACGAAGCATTCGACACGTTTCTTAAGTCAAACGGTATTCGTCGACATCTGACGGTCACCCACACACCTGAGCAACATGGCGTCGCGGAAAGACGAAACAGGACCCTGATGTTCATGACAAGGTGTCTCCTGATTCAATTGCGGTTCCCTCCGTTTTTCTGGGGCGAGGCGATAAATACAGCGAACTATACACGGGATCGATGTCCGTCAAAGAGCCTTGAAGGAAAAACCGTCTACGAAAAATGGACGGGAGAAGTTCTGGACGTCAGCCATTTTCGTGAATTCGGTTCAAAGGTGTTCATCGTTGATCGTATACCGTCGAAAGGAAAACTAGAACCTCGTTCGAAGAAAGGTATGTTCGTCGGGTACTCAGAGGAGTCCAAGGCATGCCGCATTTGGCCACCAGACGAAAGACACATAAATATCGCTCGAGATGTGAATTTCATCGAAATACCGAAAATCGCAGCGAGAAACGATGGTTCTATCGACAACTATGACTGTAGCGACGAGAACTCTACGGAGATTGAGATAATGTTCCCTCCGGTGAACGATCGAGCCGACGAAGATGTCCAAAACAGTGCGGAGGACGAATACGATCAACAAGGCGTACACGAAGACGAGAATGCTCCTCCCCCACGACGAGGCCCAGGAAGACCCAGAATCCAGAGGGCAGGTCTCAGGGGGAGACCCAAAAAGATGTATCAAACGGCAAATTGCACCGAAGAAGCTGCATGTCTAGCCGAAATACCGCTGGAGCAAGCAGTTCACGGGCCACACACAGACGAGTGGCGTCAAGCCATAACTTCGGAGACAAGGTCCATCATTAGGAACGACACGTGGATCATCACCGAGAGGCCAAAGAATCAAAAAGTAATCGGCAGTCGGATCGTGCTGCGGAACAAGTACGGGCACGATGGGAGGTTGATTCGCAGGAAAGCCCGACTCGTTGCAAGGGGATTCGCGCAGCAACACGGCATAGATTTTTATGAGACTTTCGCGCCTGTAGGGCGTCTCGGGTCGGTCAGGACGATGATGGCACTCGCGGCGGAAATCGGGATGATGGTAAAACAATTCGACATCACCACCGCATATCTCCACGGAATACTCGAGAAAAAGGTATACATGGAAGTGCCGAAATACACATCAGAAGCACGGGAAACGATCGTTCGAACCGAACCCAAAGGCAGTGACGTTGGACTAAAAGCTGCGAATATGCTCAAGGAACTCGACGGGGGCGACAAGATTTGTCATCTAAAGAAAGCTCTGTTCGGTCTGCGTCAGGCCGGACGTTGTTGGTGCGGGAGAATCGACAAGGAATTGGCAAATTACGGAGCGAAGAAGTCTTCTGCGGATTCCTGCATCTACTTCAAAGGAGAAGGAGAGAATCTACTTCTGATTGGCGTCTACGTGGACATCTCTCGAACGCGTTCGAAGTTACGAATCTCGGCACGGCGAAGTATTGTCTCGGAATGGAGTTTTCTCAGCATGGAAACGAGATTACGATGTGTCAGGCTACATACGTTAAAGAAGTTCTTGAACGTTTCGGCATAGAGGACTCGAAAGCAGCATCGACTCCATTGGACCTCGGAACAAAACTTGGAATGAGCGAGGAGGAACCCAGCTTGGAGGAAGAGAAGCTTCCGTATCGTGAGTTAGTTGGAGCGCTCCTGTACCTTGCTGTATGCACTCGTCCAGACATCGCTTATGCGGTAAGCTATCTCAGCCAGTTCAACAGCTGTTTTAGGACTGAACATTGGGTGGCCGCGAAACGAGTCTTGATGTATTTACGTGGATCTCAGGACGTTGGACTACGATTTCGTCGCACCGGAAGACCGCTCGAGGGCTTCGTCGACGTGGATTGGGCAAACTGCCCGAAATATCAAAGGTCGTATGCTGGCTTCGCTTTCATTCTCGCTGGATGTCCGATTTCTTGGGAGGCCAGGAAACAGAGGACCGTGGCGCTGTCATCCACAGTGAAGCAATTCATGGTAGGAGCGAAAACGTATGGATCCAAAGGAGAGATCCAGTTATTAATTGTCCCGAAATTGCTACGACCCATCCGGATTGGTATTGACGGGATAATTAATCTACAGATTTCCCTCGATGCTCGCAGCAAATGTGTCGCAGTTCGAGACATGGTCATGGCCAGATTGGTCGGTGGATTTTGGCAATTGGGGGATCCAAGGACGGAACGTAAAGAAGGGAGCAGAGAGCCATGTGCCATACGAGGAGTACCACCACCGACGCTTCAAGAATTCCAATCGTCGGAGATGAAATTCGAGAAAAAAAATAGAGATAGGCCACGGACTCGAAAAAATAGTAAATTTGACTTGAAGGCCATTGCAGAAAGAAACGGGGTATCGGATGTGGGTCGGACTGTCTGCCCATATGAGTGTAATGGAACCCCGGAAGATCGACGCGGAATTGGATAAGCAGAAGGAACAACGAGAGGGGTGAGGGAAGTTCACCGAGGTGAACAGAATATTTTTAGAAAAAATAATAACTAAGAAAAAATAATAATAATAAGTAATAAATAATCAAAATAGAGTAAGGAATTAATAACGATAGATAGGGATAATAAGGAAACAATAAAATAGGAAAGAATTGGAATTAAGAAGCTAACGACAAGAACAGAAAGGAAAATAAATGCAAATGAAATAAGAATAGAATAGCACGGTGGAAGACAACAGCAAGAGGAAGAGAGCGAATAATAGCATCGCGAGGATCCTCGGTTCACCGGTTTACAGGTTCCCCTCGGATCGGGAGACAATGTAACGTACTGGCTATCTAATAACGCGCGGTGCACACACCAAGTCACCGCTACCGCGCGTTACACACACCAAGTAAGACCGGCCTATACCTAGCATCTCAAGACGCGCGGTACACACAACGAAGCGCCGCTACCACGCGTCACTCACACCATGTAGGCCGGCACGTCGGAAACCAAGTCCCGTTATTCCCTTCAAAAAGCACGAATAACGAAACGTTAAAAGACCAACGACGAATTTTGAAAGAAGGACCAAGGCTACCAGTGGGCTACAGGAGATGGGCTACAGGACCACCACCAGCTACAGTAATACCAGAAGCATGGGACGGACAGAGGGGATACTGGTATAAAAAGACCAGAAATTCGGCATTCGGGGAACAGTTTTGTTCACAGATCCCGTGTTGTGAAATTCAAGTACGTTGTTGAGAATTCCTTCCTGGTGATGCCTTGACCGATCTGTGAATTGGGTGAACACATGTGAGAACTCACTTGCAACAAAAGGAAAATGAACCAGACACACAGATGTAATATTGCGAAAGCGGTCTTTATTCCACCTTCCGTGGTAGCCCAAAATACAATTTAAACAATACAGATTTGACTCAACAACTGTAAAATCTACACAAACAGGCTTTTAATTTGGAAACTGGTCAAAATATCAATTTTGGCAAAAGGGTACAAATTAACATTGAATAAAACAAACTGAATTATGAATATTACACAATGTGAGCAGCACACAATTATATTAATTGTGTGCTGAGCGTGGATATGAGACTGCGGTGCCTGCAACGTAGTAAGAGCTACGCCGCATGAACCGCTTAGCCTGGTGAGTGTCCAGACATTAATTAAAAGTCGTACCAAATGTGATGTGCTAATGTGCGCAGCCAACAATTATACCAATAGAAGGCTGAATGTTCACTTGAGACAGTGGCGCGTGCACTGTAGCAATAGCTACAGCACGGCACGCCAACGCCATTGAGTGCAAGAATTTGTGTGTAATTCACTGCAACTACTCAGCACTGTATTGCTGAGTAGTTGCAGCGAATTAATACTGAGAGCACTCTCAATAAAGGTTATAGAGGGCTCGTCTGTATGAACCCAGCCACGCAGTCAGTACTGCGTAGCTCAATGCACCAGATATTAAGACTGCACCGAATGAGCAACGCATAGTCACTGTGCTTTCCCAGCAGATGTTTAGGCGGAAAGCACAGCGAATATGAGCACCAGCATAATTGTATTAATTACCTGGCAAACTATGGTGAGAAAAAACGTGTGCAGCATGTGCCGCAACGCCCGCCACGAGTGAGACCAAATGCTGATGCACCGTATTAACTCCGCCATGGTATTGAATTACGACAAATTGTGCCATAGCACTCTTACCTTGAGCAATGAGTCCTGTTGAGTGAAGTTGAGCGATGCCGATGAAGAAGATTGATGAAAAATCCGAAGAGTCCAAAGATGCGTGTGCTGCTCGATGGATGCGTGTCGAAAAAGTGCCGAAAATCTCAAGATGGCTGCGAGTATGAACTTTACGTTGGGCGCTGGAGTCAGTTGAGCGAGATAGCCGGTGAGCGAAACCGAAGTCAAGCGAGAGAGACATCCTCTCGCTCGACGCGGCGTGCCCACGAGGCACATCCTCGGCTTCGCGAAGCCCGCGCTTCGGCTATCTTCGACTCAGCCGACCAACGCGTTGTAGAACAGCGCAACAGGTAGGCGCACGACGATTATCGATCGCCGTGCGCCAGCTGATTCTCCAACATTCCGCCCGCCATCAGCAACGGGGTTGATGATTAATTATTGCTGGGTGTTGGATGAGATTGGCAGAACAGCAAGTTTTGAGATCGGCCTGGTGAGCGTGGTGGTAGCAGTCTTGAGTGTCACCACCCTGGTGAGCCCGTCTTTGCCTGGATGCAACTCGATGACACGTGCAAGTGGCCATTTGCACGGTGGAAAGCGCTCATCCGTGAGCAGGACCAACGAGCCAATTTTAATGATGTTATCAGGATGATGCCATTTTGAAATCGACTGCTGCCGTTGTAAATAGTGTGCAGACCATTGTCGCCAAAATTGTTGAATCTTTTGCTGCAACAATTGCCACCTTGAGAGCCGTGAGATTGCCAGATCTTCCAGGTTTGATTCTGGGACCATTGTGAGTGCTCCACCAATGAGAAAATGTCCAGGCGTGAGTGCTGATGAGTCATCTGGATCATCGCTGAGCGGTTCCAGAGGCCTTGAGTTAAGTATAGCCTCGATTTGAGCAAGCAGCGTTGAGAGCTCTTCGAATGTGAGTGCTGTATCACCCATCGTTCGCCGCAGATGGAATTTAACGGACTTTACCGCTGCTTCCCATTTACCACCCATATGTGGTGCCGCAGGCGGGTTAAACTTCCACGCAATCTGTTGATTTGCGAGAGAAGAAGCGATGAGATGATGCTCTTGTGAAGCCTTACTGAACATCTGACATATAAATTTGTGTGCACCAACGAAGTTGGTGCCACAGTCAGAGTAAATGGTGTGAGGAATCCCACGCCTCGATGAGAATCGCCTGAACGTTGAGAGGAAGCCGTCAGCTGAGTAGTCACTGACGGCCTCAAGATGTAGAGCTGAAGTGGCGAGACACACAAAAACGCAGATCCAGCCTTTGTGCGTTTTGCTGCCTCGACCCTTCCAAGTTTTGAGCGTGAGAGGACCGGCGTAGTCTACTCCTGTGTGAGAAAATGCGCGTGACGGTGTGACTCGTGACAGAGGCAGTTGACCCATCAACTGTTGTGCACGAACTCCTCTCTGCCGAGCACACACCACGCAGTGTAATATGTGAGATTTCACAGGAGCTCTACCGCCTATGATCCAATGTGTCTGCCTGACTTGAGCTAGTGTGAGCTGCGTGCCTCCGTGAAGAGTACGCACGTGAGCTTGCTCTATTATGAGAGTTGAAAATCGAGAGTGGCGAGGCAGAATAGCAGGATGCATTCCTTCATAAGTGAGTGCTGATTGTGAAAGACGACCTCCAACTCTTATCACACCTTCCTCGTCGATAAAAGCTGTTAACCGACTGAAGGGGTGAGCAGATGGAACATGCGAGCCTGACTGCAGCACTTGTATCTCGTGCTTGAAAAACACGGCTTGTGTGACCTTCGTCCAAAATGTGTTTGCTGCAGCCATTTCTCTCGCGGTGAGTGGAGCGTTTCCTGCCGATTCTAACCTCTTTCTCATTTTTTCCACTATTCTCACACAATATGAGGTCAGACGACATAATTTTGCGAGTGAAGAGCAGCGATAAATGAGTTCCCAGTGATACTCTGGCGCCTGTGTTGCCGCGAGAAGAGCTACCCCCGGTCGGGCTTCCATGATACTTAAATCCTCTGAATCAGCTGTGGATTTTGGCCAAGATTGTCTAGGTTTCACCATCCACGGTGGACCTGACCACCACAGCTGATGAGAAGCCAGTTGAGCTGTTGTAATACCTCGTGAGGCACAATCGGCTGGATTGCTTGTGCCTGCCACATGACGCCATTGAGCACTGGGTGTGAGCTCTTGTATTTGAGCGACTCTATTTCGGACATAGTCCTTCCATCGAGAAGGATGCGCTTTGATCCAGGTGAGAGTTACTGATGAGTCCGTCCACAGGTGAGTCGATGAGATTCCAACCTTGAGTGTGGTTTGAACGTAGGCAGCCAGCTTAGCTAATAACAAAGCTGCAGTCAATTCAAGCCTTGGTATGGTGAGCTTCTTGAGTGGTGCCACGCGCGTTTTTGAGCAGACAAGTGAAGCCACCTTTCCTGTGGAAGTTGAGTCAGCAGTGATGTAGATCACTGCGGCCATGGCCAGTTGAGATGCATCAGAGAAGCCATGCAATTCCACTGTTGAGTTGCTCCATGTATTGAACCAACGAGGAATTGAGAGCCTGGCCAGGCTTTTGAGATCTTCTCTGATTACAGTCCATCGTGTTGAGACCTGAGATGACAGTGGTTCATCCCAGCTGAGCTTGTGAAGCCAAAGCTCTTGTAACAGAATCTTGGCTCTTATCACAACCGGTGAGACGAAACCAAGCGGATCAAAGAGCTGAGCCACCTCAGAGAGAATGAGGCGTTTTGTGAAACTTTCTTGAGCTGAGTTGAACCGAGATGCGAACTTGAACTTGTCGTCACTCGGAAGCCAAGTCAATCCAAGAATTTTTGTCTCGCAGTCGTCCATTGAGATAGCTGAGCTTGACCTTGATGATGAGATGTTGGCAAATGCTTTGTGGTCCGACGAGTGCCACTTGGCGAGTGGAAAACCGCCCGCCATGCACAAGTCCTTGAGCTGTTGAGCTATTTCAATGAGCTGTTGAGTTGAATCCGCCCCACCGAAGATGTCATCCACATACCTGCCAAATTTTATAGCTGGCACGGCAAGCGGAAACCGATGGCCTTCATCTTCGGTCAGCTGCATGAGTGTTCGAACTGCCAAATATGGCGCAGCTTTGGTACCATATGTCACCGTAGTTAGTTGAAAAGGCACTGGATTTTGTTGATCATCTTTCCATAGAATCCGTTGAAGATTCCAATCCTCTTGATGAACTCGGATCTGACGATACATTTTTGTTATGTCAGTGGCGAAGATGTTTCTATGTTGACGGATCCAAATGAGCACGTCCGAAATGTTGAGCAATAAATTCGGTCCGGTGTGCATGATGTCATTGAGAGATTTTCCTGATGAAGTTGAACTCGACCCATTGAATACAACACGTAATTTCGTGGTAGTACTGTCTGGTCTGAGAACACCGTGGTGAGGCAAGTAATAATGCTTTTCACATTCATCTGATTCTGACGCCTTCACCATATGACCGAGTTGCTCATATTCGTCCATGAATTGTGTATAGAGCTGACCGTATTCAGCATTTTTTGAGATTTTCCGTAAAGTGTGTTGCAGACACTGAAATGCTCGTGAGTGTGAACTTCCAAGATTCGCAGGCGATGATATGAGAGGCAGCCGAACGATGTACCGGCCTTTAGAATCACGTTGATGCGTGTCTCGAAAATGATCCTCGCATGCCTGCTCCTCTGGTGTGAGTTGACTTACTGTGTCCTTTGGCGGCTCTTCCTGAATCCAAAACTTCGTTAGCACGTTTTGTAATTCCTGATCGTCATGGTGCACCGCAGCATGATGAACAGCGAGTGCGTCAGATTGGCTTGAGTTTGTTGGTCCAATGATGAGCCACCCAAATATCGATAATTGTGCAATAGGTGCAGATGATGTGCCCTTGAGAATATTCGGTTTAATAACCTGTCCATAAATGTCTGCTCCAATCATGATATCGATTGGTCGTGGTGTGAGAAAGTCAGGGTCCGCCAGTTTCAGCTTCACTATGTGAGGCCATGTGCGAACTGACGACTCGAAAGATGGCAAATGAGTAGTAACCGTGTTGAGAATGTGAGCCTGTACCGTGACTTTCTCCTTGGTGTATGTGGAACACAGTGTGAGCTGTACCGAGCCATGTGTCTGCGTTGAGCGTCTTCCACCGACCCCTGTGATCGGAATTGATGAGTGCTTGCGTGTTGCGTTGAGCTTACGAAAGAGTTCTTCCGTAATAAAAGTCAATTCTGACCCAGGATCGATGAGAAGTCTTGCTTGATGAGCTGAGACCGATGTGTGAATATCTGCTAGTGCAGTTGCCAATAATGTTGAGCAGTTCCATGTGAGCTGTGCCGATGAGTGAACGACCGCGACGACATCCTATTGAGCTGAAGCCTGAGACTGAGCCGGTTGCGCGTCGGAAGCTGTTGCAGGGGGCGCTGCCGGGTGCAGCATCGTGTGGTGCCGCCCTGAACACTCCTTGCACTTCCGGCTCGATCGACATGCCGACGCGTTGTGCCGACCAAGGCAGTTGTAGCACAGCCGTACTTTCTCCGCCATCTTGCGACGCTCACCCACAGTGAGCCGCCGGAACTCAGGACACATGACAATGAAATGCCCACGAGCCCGGCAGCAGTCACAGGGGTAATCGTTCGCGATAAAGGTAGACGACGGAGCGCCACGTGCTGCGCTACCTGCATGATGCGCCGCGGCGCTGTGCGTCCCGGCCTTCGCTGGGGGAGGGTTCGCAGACGACGGTCGGTTCGAGGTTGTCCCGGTCTTGGGAGTGGCCCTCGCCATCTCCAACGCTCTCACCTTAGTCTCCGCAAACTCCTCGAGCTCAGCAAAAGCCGGGAAATCAGGTGTGCGTCCTAGCTTCGTCTCCCAGGCTTCACGCGTGGTTTGGTCAAGCTGTTTTGCAAGCAACCGCACCATCACGCACTCCCAGAGCTCTTCCTTCGTTGCCAGCGAAGAAAGAGCCCTGTACGCCTCGGAGAACGAAGCCAGGATTGTTGAGAACGATTTTAAATCCGATGAGCACGATTTTAGTGAGAAGAGCCTATCCAGGCGCTCCTGCACCAGCAGCCGCTTGTTCTCGTAACGGGAGACCAATGTCTCCCATGCCTGGTTAAACGATTCGCTTGTGACAGCGAACCCCTGAATGAGCTGCGCCGCCGCGCCCGACACGCAGCCACGCAGGTACAACAGACGGTCGACATCGGTGAGGCGGGCATCCCGGACGACCAGCGACGTGAACACGTCACGGAACGCCGGCCACCCGGAATAATCCCCCCCGAACGTCGGCAGCTTGATCTCCGGCAGCTTTGTGTGGGGGCGCGGCGACGCTACGGGTGCCGGCGCAGGAATGTGCCCTCGAGATAGCCTCGCCATGGCTTCCCGAGCTGTGACTTTGGCCTTGAGGGCAACCTGCGCCTCAAGGCTTTGCAGATCGTCCGCAAAGTACTCGTGGTCGATACAGCTCGGAGGGCACGAAGACTCCAACAGCTCGTGCTCCCTCTGGAAGGCGCTGTGAAGCTCCGCGACCTGCTCGACGTACGCGTCGAGCGACTCCATGGCGAGGGTATCCCCGGCCTCAATAAGCAGAGCAATGACCGTCTGCATATGAGCAATCCGGCGCCGTTGCGATTGAACCTTCAACGCCATCTCGGTTGTAAGCCGAGTTGGCGATCGGGCCTTCTTCGGAACGGTGCCGGCCGCAGGAACTACCAATGTCCTTTTTTCCACAAGATCTCCAGGCGCCACCCCGGAGTCCATTGGATTGCCCTCGGACATTGCTAGCCCTGTGCAAACGGTCCAAGTAGAGAAAGAGATAGACAGTAACGAAGCTTCTCCGCAGAGATGTACTTTACCCTACTTGTTGATCCGCTTGACGAGGTGATGAGCCGATGAGGATCCTGCGATGGGCTTCGCAGAGTCCTACTCCTGATGAGCCGATGTGCTGGGATGAGAGCGGAAGGCAGAGACCCTGGTCTCTCTTGCTCAAGTCGAGTATCCGGCTCGAAGGACCAAAATGTTGTGAAATTCAAGTACGTTGTTGAGAATTCCTTCCTGGTGATGCCTTGACCGATCTGTGAATTGGGTGAACACATGTGAGAACTCACTTGCAACAAAAGGAAAATGAACCAGACACACAGATGTAATATTGCGAAAGCGGTGTTTATTCCACCTTCCGTGGTAGCCCAAAATACAATTTAAACAATACAGATTTGACTCAACAACTGTAAAATCTACACAAACAGGCTTTTAATTTGGAAACTGGTCAAAATATCAATTTTGGCAAAAGGGTACAAATTAACATTGAATAAAACAAACTGAATTATGAATATTACACAATGTGAGCAGCACACAATTATATTAATTGTGTGCTGAGCGTGGATATGAGACTGCGGTGCCTGCAACGTAGTAAGAGCTACGCCGCATGAACCGCTTAGCCTGGTGAGTGTCCAGACATTAATTAAAAGTCGTACCAAATGTGATGTGCTAATGTGCGCAGCCAACAATTATACCAATAGAAGGCTGAATGTTCACTTGAGACAGTGGCGCGTGCACTGTAGCAATAGCTACAGCACGGCACGCCAACGCCATTGAGTGCAAGAATTTGTGTGTAATTCACTGCAACTACTCAGCACTGTATTGCTGAGTAGTTGCAGCGAATTAATACTGAGAGCACTCTCAATAAAGGTTATAGAGGGCTCGTCTGTATGAACCCAGCCACGCAGTCAGTACTGCGTAGCTCAATGCACCAGATATTAAGACTGCACCGAATGAGCAACGCATAGTCACTGTGCTTTCCCAGCAGATGTTTAGGCGGAAAGCACAGCGAATATGAGCACCAGCATAATTGTATTAATTACCTGGCAAACTATGGTGAGAAAAAACGTGTGCAGCATGTGCCGCAACGCCCGCCACGAGTGAGACCAAATGCTGATGCACCGTATTAACTCCGCCATGGTATTGAATTACGACAAATTGTGCCATAGCACTCTTACCTTGAGCAATGAGTCCTGTTGAGTGAAGTTGAGCGATGCCGATGAAGAAGATTGATGAAAAATCCGAAGAGTCCAAAGATGCGTGTGCTGCTCGATGGATGCGTGTCGAAAAAGTGCCGAAAATCTCAAGATGGCTGCGAGTATGAACTTTACGTTGGGCGCTGGAGTCAGTTGAGCGAGATAGCCGGTGAGCGAAACCGAAGTCAAGCGAGAGAGACATCCTCTCGCTCGACGCGGCGTGTCCACGAGGCACATCCTCGGCTTCGCGAAGCCCGCGCTTCGGCTATCTTCGACTCAGCCGACCAACGCGTTGTAGAACAGCGCAACAGGTAGGCGCACGACGATTATCGATCGCCGTGCGCCAACTGATTCTCCAACATCCCGCCAACGCAGAAGTCCAGGAAGGAAGAGCAAACGAGCCCTCGCTAGCTGCAGCCGCACTAATACACGGAGAGCCCAGCTGTGGTACCAGACACACACTAGATGGGAAGCAGCTGATTCGGTGCTGCGCTCCAGTCCAACGCACCGCAGAGCCATCCAAACATCAACAAACCAGTATCTCTCTCTCTGGTAGCCAAGGATAGAGCGATCCAACAGACTATGTTCCTAAACAAAATTAATAGACCCCTTACATTAAAATAACGGATATAAGATATCACGATACCGAAGGACTATACAAAATAAATCTCAGGGAAAATATAAAAGGCGTACGGCCCTGAAATAGGTGCGCATGCACCCAAAGTGCATCCTACTGACGCCAGATCGCAGCAGCGGTCAGGTGGACGAGCGAGTCGGCCTTCACAAAGTTCCACGTGGGAGCTCCACTCCCAACGACGGTCCTGTGACGTAAGAAGCGAGTATCGACCAACTCAGTAGAAATCCGAGGCTAGCCCGGATACTACAAGCAGCGGCCGGCTACTTACCGACGGTACGCGTGCTAAATATCTTACCTAGTGAACGCGACGGGCAAAAAGAATTATCAACCGCCGTTAATTTTTACTTTTAATCATCAACCCAAGTTTATCTTAACATTATAAATTATATTCACGACCAGCGTTATAAGAAGCATATTATCAATCGATTCCGATTACAAATTATATTCTTGATCAATATTTATCCTCAAATTACAAAGCAGATAATCAATCGATTTCTATTATAAATTATATTCTCAACCAACGTCTATCTTTGAATTATAAGATTCTCACACATTCTTTAGATTCTCAAGCGTACACGATTATAAAGGCATTGAAGAGCCCGGGAATAACGTTTTGTAAGGCGCGTGGTAGCCACAATACCAAGAAAGAGGGATCAAGATCGATAATCAGATTTTATATTCATATTTCTATTTAATGTATCACCAAAACTTACACTGCGTTGCTTGAATAAACCCTACCTTTACCTATTACAAAAGCCTAAATTACTTTCCTCCCTGCTCGAGTCCGAACAAAACCCTGTCAGGGTAATGTTAACGATTAATACCGTTACAATACAATAATTATTTATAATTCTCCATTAAAATCGATTAATAGGCAATCAATTCTTCCTATTCAATTTAACGCAAATTAATAACTTAATTAATTAATATATTTATGATTATACAATGCTACTGTTTGAGAATTCCGTCCGATGTAGGTTGACGTTGAGAGAACCTGTGAAGATATTGAAAGAATATGAGTCTTCACTCACGACGGGGTGATAAATAACCAGACACGTAGTTGTTATATTTAAGAAGCGGTTTATTCCACCTTCCACGTTGTACAAACTGTAGTTTAAATATAACTTTGAAAATAATATCAGGGGTACAAATTGAAAATGCGGGTTTGATAACAGATGGCGTTACTAACGCTATACGCATCAGGCAGTACTGTGACTATGTTCATGTCAAAGCTACGTCTTATAGCTTTAATTTTCAGTATGTGTCAATTTGTCGCAGTGTCAAATTCATAGTTTTTTTGAGCTCTCAATATGTCGAGTTTCGTGCCAACAAAACAGCATTTGCGGGAAGTTTTAATTTACTTCTTTAATTTGAAGAAAAGTACTGCTGAAGCACATCGATTGGTCTCCGAGGCTTATCCGAGTCATGTTCCATCGGTTTCAACGTGCGAGAGATGGTTTGTGCGGTTTAGAAGTGGTGATTTTGACGTTGAGGACAAAGAGCGGCCGGGCCAAGTGAAAAAGTTTGAGAATGCTGAATTGGAGGCAATACTCAATGAAGACTCGTGTCAAACTCAACAAGAGCTCGCAGATTCATTGGGAGTGACACAACAAGCCATTTCCCATCGTATAAAAGCCCTCGGAATGATCCAAAAGCAAGGACATTGGGTGCCGTATGAGCTGAAGCCGAGAGACGTCGAGCGCCGTTTTTTTGCATGCGAACTGCTGCTCGAACGGCAAAAACGGAAGGGTTTTTTGCATCGCATTGTCACTGGTGATGAAAAGTGGATCCATTACGATAACCCGAAGCGCAAAAAATCATATGGTTACCCCGGCCATGCATCATCATCGACGGCCAAACCAAATATTCACGGCGCCAAGCTCATGCTCTGTATTTGGTGGGACCAGCTGGGTGTGGTGTATTATGAGCTATTGAAATCGAACGAAACCATCACAGGAGCACTATACCGAGCTCAATTGATGCGTTTGAGCCGCGCACTCAAAGAAAAACGGCCACAATACGAGCAAAGACACGACAAAGTAATTTTGCAACATGACAACGCTCGGCCACATGTTGCAGCGCCGGTCAAAACATACCTACAAACGCTGAAATGGGAAGTCTTACCCCACCCGCCGTATAGCCCAGATATTGCTCCTTCCGATTACCACCTTTTCCGATCGATGACACATGGCCTAGCTGACCAGCGCTTCCATTCTTACGAAGAAGCCCAAAAATGGGTCGATGACTGGATAGCAGCCAAGCCGGCCGAATTTTTTCGCGACGGTATCCGTAAATTGCCAGAAAGATGGGAAAAAGTTGTGGCTAGCGATGGACAATACTTTGAATAATTCATTTGTTACCATTTTTTCAGAATAAACGTTCAAAAATAGAAAAAAATCCCGCATTTTCAGTTTGTACTCCTGATATAAAAATTGAAGACTAAATACAAAAATCGATGAAATTTAGAAGAATATAAAAGATGTAACCTGATACAAAAAAATAGAAAATTCCGAAGTGTGCACCAATAAATAAGTTGAATTGATTTCTGAGCCTTGAGCGGCACACAATTATATTAATTGTGCGCTGTACGTACTGAGAGCAGTGTGCGTGCTGCAGCCAGTGCTGCGGAACACGCCACGCTATGAGATAAATAAGTGCTTAAAGTGTATCAATTATTCACTGCAAGCTCTCAGCAGATTTATCTGAGAGTACTAGGTGTATGCATAAGTTTTTTCCGGTTTTTTGGTAAAAAAAACACGTAATTTTCAAGGGAAATTAATTTTTGTTTTATTCAAAATATTAACCATCGGCTTCTACACATTTCGCCCATCTTTCAGGTAACTTATGAATACCATGCCAGAAAAACTGCTTGTCTTTTGCGGCAAACCATTCGTCGAGCCATTTTCCAACTTCCTCGAAATTGCTGAAGTGCTGCTCTGGGAGCGCGTGCCCCATTGATGCGAAGAGGTGATAGTCAGATGGCGCCAGGTCTGGCGAATACGGCGGGTGCGGAAGGATGTCCCATCCAAGCGATTTCTAGGTGTCTTTCACTGCTTTTGCTGTGTGAGACGGCGCATTGTCGTGTAACAAAATCACTTTGCCATGTCTTTACCGAGTTTATTGATCTTCCCCATTACTCGTAAACGTCTGCTGATTGTTTCTTGTGACACATGTAATGCTTCTGCTAATTACCGTTGAGTTTGAGTTGGGTCATCATCCAATAACTCCTGCAATTGCTTGTCTTCGCATTTTTGTGGTCTACCAGAGCGCTCACTGTCTTTCACATTGAAATCACCACTTTTAAATTGTCGAAACCATGTCTTACATGTTCTAATCGATGGAGCGTGTTCACCATATGTTTCTACCAGCAAACGTTGACTTTCAGCAGCCTTTTTCTTTTGATTAAATAAGAAAAGCAATGCGTGCCGCAAATGTTCTTTTTCAGGTACAAAACTCGACATGATCACTGAACGATAAAACAAAGACGCGAGTTTTTGGCGGACTCAACTTGTGTGTGTTTGTAGGTTAATGTCAGACGAACAAAATGACGTATGTGTCAAATTAATACGCTGCGTACTTTTTGCTGGCGCCATCTCTTAGTTAAACCGGAAAAAACTTATGCATACACCTGGTACTTGCAGCGAATAGGTGAGAGCACTTACAATTGAATTGCTTGAGTGCTGTGACTGAACGTGAGAACAGCTACGCAGTCAGCACTGCGTAGCACAATACAACATAGCCTGAGGATGCACAAATGAGCAGAGTATAGTCACTGTATTTTCGCAGCAGATTGTCGGGGGGAAACTACAGTGAATATAAAGCACGTGTATAATTATATTAATTAAACAGTCAAGATAGAGTGAGGAGAACGTGGTGCAGCCCGTGCTGCAGCGCACGCCACAAAGTGAGACCTTTATGTTGATGTACCGCTTATTTTGTTCTCCTCACCGCCAGTGAATTGCACTGAATTACGACGATGTACTCGTACCTGGTTTTGAGTCCTGTTGAGCACGATAGCTGAGTAGATCCGGTGAATGCAGTGGAAAAGTCCGAGATGTCAAGGAGATGTGTGCGCTGTTTCCGTGGTTGATCCGAAAAGTGTCTAAATTTCCAACATGGCTGCGGGATACGAAAGCGTCGTTGGGCGCTGAAGTCAGTTGAGCGAGATAGCCGGTGAGCGAAGCCGAAGTCAAGCGAGAGAGACATCCTCTCGCTCAACGCGGCGTGCCATCGAGGCACAGCCTCGGCTTCGCGAAGCCCTACCTCGGCTATCTCCGGCCCAGCCGAACGCAGTGTGCTAGAGCACCGCAACAGGTAGGCGCACGACTAATATCGATCGCCGTGCGCCAGCTGATTATCCAACAGCTACCTTTTACAATAATTATTTATAATTTCTCCACTAAAATCATTTAATAGGCACTTAATTCTTCTAATTCAATTTAACCCAAATTAATAATTTAATAAATTAATATTTTTAACAATATATTATACAATTTTACCTTATACAATAATTATTTATAATTTCTGCACTAAAATCATTTAATAGATACTTAAATCATCATATTATATTGAATCCAAATTAATAACTTAATTAATTGATATTTTTATGAATATACAATTTTACCTCATACAATAATTGTTTATCATTTCTCCACTAAAATCGATTAATAGGGAAACAATTCTTCCTATTCAATTTATCGCAAATTAATAACTTAATTAATTAATATATTTATGATTATACAATTCTATTTTTTACAATAATTATTTATAATTTCTCCACTAAAAACATTTAATAGACACTTAATTCTTCTTATTCAATTGAATCCAAATTAATACCTTAATTAGTTGATATTTTTATGAATATACGGTAACGGTATTAATCGTTAACATTACCCTGAAATGGTTTTGTTCGGACTCGAGCAGGGAGGAAAGTAATTTAGGCTTTTGTAATAGGTGAAAGTAGGGTTTATTAAAAGAAAACAGAGAAAAAATTGTGTGATACATTAAATAAAAGAAATAAATATAAAATCTGATTTACGATCTTGATCCCGGTTTCTTGGTATTTTGGCTACCACGCGCCTTACAGTAAGTTTTTCCCGGGCTCTTTAATGCCTTTATAATCGCGTCCGCTCGAGAATCTGAAGAATGTGTGAGAAACTTATAATTCAAAGATAGTCGTTGGTTAAGAATATAATTTATAATAGAAATTGATCGATTATCTGCTTTGTAATGTGGGGATGAATATTGATCAAGAATATAATTTATAGTCGGAATCTATTGATAATATGTTTCTTATAACGCTTGTCGAGAATATCATTTGTAATGTTACGAGAAACGTGGGTTGATAATTGAATGTATAAAGTAAAAATAAACGGCGGTCGATAATTCTTTTCTTCCGTCGCGTTTACTAGGTGTTACGTCCCCGTAACTCCACCACACTGCGCCTAGCATCCGACTACCCTTCGGGCACCAGAGCACACCCTGAGTGGTGGCCCTGGCGCTAGAGCTAACGGAAGGCGGATGACATGGACCTTGAACGTATAGAGATAAGAGCTATTCTCCCCAACTATCTGGAAAATTAGGAAAGGGAAGACGGTGAGTTCAAGCCAATGAGATGCCAAAGAACTTGCCCTCTCCAACCCCTAATTTTAGACAAGGATAGCATAAACACTAGTATAAAAAGAGCGAAATTGGGCTCTAAAAATCAGTTCTTGTAAAATATTCAAACGACACCGGAACAAGCTGAAACATTGTACAGCTCTCCGCTATTTTTCGAATCTCTAGTAAAGAGTAAGTTTAAATTCAGTCTTCGAAATTATCTAGAGTTGCGCGGACCGCCGCGAACTCTAACCACCTTCTCTCCCTTTCACTATAGTGTCGCGCGGACCACCGCGGACTCTAACTTCCATCTCTCCAATAGAATTGCGCGGACCACCGCGAATTCTAAATTCTTCCTTTACCATAGTGTTGCGCGGACCACCGCGAACGCTATTTTTCCTTCCTTACGATAGTGTTGCGCGGACCACCGCGAACGCTATTTTTCCTCCTTTACGATAGTGTTGCGCGGACCACCGCGAACTCTATTTCCTCTCAATTTAACCAGGGAATTGCGCGGACCACCGCGAATTTCTATCCTCCCCCAAAATAAGGGTGTTGCGCGGACCACCGCGAACACCTCTTTTCCTTTCACTCGAACTCCCGGTTGTCAAACAGGAACTCACCATTTACATTTTCTTTATCATTCTCAAACCCCTACGTAAATTCAAATCTTTAACGATCAAATCACCGAGCCCGTATCCCAGACTAATTAGCCGTAGCTAAGGTCTAAAACAGGGCAATTTCTCATGTTACTTGGACGTAACATACCTTTTTGGTGACAGCGGTGGGATACTAACGGTAATTTGGTCAAATCATGCCAATTGAGCATTCACCGCAAAAGGGTGAAACCAATCCTGTAATTCAAACTGTTGACAACCCGTCGAGTGCCTTTAATCTAAATCCTCCACCTTTACCTACACAAGAAAATAACAGCGACGACAATCTATTCACAACATCCAACGAAGGCACAACACAAGAAGTAGACATGCCTATAGGAACTTCACAAACGGTATCCCTTAAGGATGCAGTCGAAGTTGTTGTTAGATTCGACGGGACAAATATTCCCATATACCAATTTATTGAAAGCTGTGAGGAAGCTCTAGTTATGCTTCCCTCAAATGTAGAACAAAACTTAGTCAGGTTAATTAGAACGAAAATTATAGGAGAAGCAAAAAGATCGATACAAGGAGTTAAATTTAATACTTTAAATGAATTAACCAAATATTTAAAAGAATTATATTCTCCCGCAAAATCAGTAAATCAGGTACGACGAGAACTCGGGACGTTAGTACAGTTAGAGAACGAGGATATAATTAAATATATAAATCGGGTACGCGAAATCGGAAATCATATAATCGAAGCACATAAAAGCAATAACAACGAAGAAATAAGCGACGCAGATAGGACCGCCACGGAGAGCGAAAGCATAGAAAGTTTTCTTGACCGGCTTAAACCTGAAATACAAATAAGAATGAAGCCCACTTATGCAACATTGACCGCCGCCGGGACGGACGCTATTAAAGTAGATAGAAAACAGAAGGCCATAAACGAGTTAAGAAATTCCAAACGCGTAAATAAACCAGCGCCACGTAAGGAAACTGTAGCAGCAATACAGAAAAACATAGTAATCTGCCAAATTTGTAACCGAACGGGCCACGCGGCGGACACGTGTTGGTTTAGGAACCAAGCGGCTGCGCCCTCTCAAGATAAGGGTCGGCCACCCGCTCAAGCTGTATACAACCCGCGAGACAGACGGACTGAAGATAATAAACAGACCCAAAAATCGTGCCGGTATTGTAAACGCGACGGGCACACTATCGACGAATGTAGAAGACGGGAATATATAAACAAACAGAAGGCGCAGGGAAACTCCAACAGTCTCCCGATAACCGGGGCTCATCCGGAGACACAAACAGAAGCAGCCCTTCGCAAGGCTCTGGTGATAAGCGAAACGCAGCCAGGAGATGAGTCCGACTAGCTAATGTTAATTTAAAACGGCACTGTTGTCCTCCGACAATTATGATAGAGTCCTCAACTTTACACCCACCAACAACTTTATTAGTTGACACGGGATCCGAGCCAAACCTCATAAAAGAAAAATCGGTCAAACCAGGTGCCATAGTAGATGCAACGGATATTCTCGAGCTACACGGAATAACGACGAATCCAGTAGATACCTTAGGGTCACTCTCTGCAAACATCTTAGGATGTTCAGTCGTATTCCACATAGTTAAAGAGGATTTCCCCATCGAACAGGCTGGAATACTGGGAAACGAGTTCTACCAGAGATTTAAGGCAACGATCGATTATAAGGGACACTGTTTATATTGGAGGGACAGGCGTATTAACTTCACTAGCCCGGAAACGGTAATAATTCCAGCGCGATCAGCTTCAACCTTCTATGTCAGAATAAAAAACGAAGAAATCTCTGAAGGTTACCTCCCTCGCATTAAAATCGGAGATGGCGTTTATTTCGGTAAAGCTCTAGTTACGAACCAGCAAGGTATCGCGTATACCCAAGTATACAATACCAGGGAAGAGGAAATCGAAATAATAGTGCCAACTCTGACATTACAAGAATTCGAAGAAAAATCTAAAAACACAACTTCTAATTCCACAAAATCTTCTACATCCGACGCGAATTGCCCGACAACCGCGTCAAATAAAAAATCAAATCAAGGAAGTAAGACAGTCAGTGAAATTGTCGAACCTTCTAATTCCACAAAATCCTCTACATCCGACGCGAATTGCACGACAACCGCGTCAAATAAAAAATATACTCAAGAAAGTGAGGCAACCATCGATGTTGTCGAATTCTCTAAATCTAATAAATCAACAACATCCACCAAACCCGACGTTAGTTGCATGACAATTGCGTCATTAAAAGAAGAGAAAAAGAATCAAATAGAAAAAATAAAGGAACTACTCCGTCTCGATCACCTAAATTCAGAAGAACGCGAAAGTATAAACAAGTTACTCGAAGAAAGTTCGGACCAATATCACATCCCGGGAGATAAATTGGGTGCGACTACCAGGATGGAACATGCCATTACCACAATTGACGATCACCCGATTAATACACGACAATATCGGTATCCCCCAATTCACAAAGACGAAATAACGCGACAAGTGAAAGAACTTTATAACGAAGGAATAGTTAAAACTTCACAATCTCCTTATAACAGTCCAGTGTGGATTGTTCCAAAAAAACCAGACCGCCACGGTAATAAACGATGGAGAATGGTGTTAGACTTTCGAATGCTCAACGAAAAAACAATCGGAGATTCATATCCCCTCCTAAATATAATCGATATTTTAGACCAACTCGGAGGAGCGAAATACTTCTCGGTTTTCGATCTCGCATCAGGTTTCCATCAAATAAATCTAAATCCAAAAGATGCACATAAAACAGCTTTCTCTACGCCATTTGGCCATTATGAATTTTCTCGAATGCCATTTGGTTTGAAAAATGCTCCAGCGACGTTCCAGAGACTAATGGACCGCGTATTATGTGGTTTGCAAGGCGCGGAACTTTTCGTCTACTTAGATGACATTGTAATATACGCATCGTCGCTTCGGGAACACGAAATCAAGTATAGAAAGCTAATGTCCCGCCTCAAGGAGGCTAAGCTAAAGCTACAGCCCGACAAATGTGAATTTCTACGAAAGGAAGTCGCATACTTGGGACATTTAATAACAGAAAACGGAATTAAACCCGATCCAAGGAAAATCGAAGCAGTAAAAGGTTATCCGGCCCCCCGAAACGTTAAGGGAGTAAGGCAATTTTTGGGTTTAACCGGATACTATCGACGTTTCATTAAGGGATTCGCGAAAATCGCTAAACCTCTCACATATTTGTTAAAAAAGGATACAACATTTTCATGGGGAAGCAGGGAACAGTTAGTTTTTCAATATTTGAAGGATGCTCTCTGCAAAGAACCTATACTTCAACGTCCAGACTTCACTCGACCTTTTCTCGTCACGACGGACGCTTCAGGATACGCCATCGGGGGTATCCTATCTCAAGGGGAAATCGGAAAGGATTTACCCATCGCATACATCTCTCGAACCTTGAACGACGCGGAGAAACGATACGAAACATACGAAAAGGAAGCTTTGGCAATCGTCTACGCGGTCAAACAACTCCATCCATATATATATGGACGCAAATTCACGGTCGTCACAGACCACAAATCTCTCGTATGGTTTAAAAACTCACAGGATCCACCCTCACGAGTATCAAAATGGAGACTAAAATTAGGCCTGTACGATTTCGATGTCGTCTATAAGGCAGGGAAAATAAATGTAAATGCAGACGCTCTATCCAGAAACCCTGTCGAACCACAGAATGTCCATACCGTTCAAGGTAATAGACAATCGACGAAAGAACCGGAATCAGGGGCTAATAAAGAACGACCAAATCAGATTACAACCCAAGCGGAGATCCATCAAAACCCAGAATCAAGGAGTAATAACGAACAACCCTTAAGAAGAAGTCAACGAAATAAACGAGAACCTCAAAGGTTAAGAGATGAACTCGACAAACAAATATCGCAAATTGAACCAACCCAAAAGAATGAAAGCATCGGTAAACGTGAAAACAAACCTAAGCGGCCTAAACAGACCAAACACGAAGAAGCTGACGCAATTACAAACCAACCTACCGATACAGAATCATCGAGCAGCGATAGCGAGATCGAGGAATCAACCTCAGAACCAGAAAAGAGAAGGGAACAGGGAACAACACCGGATCCTCGAAATGTATTCGAATCCAGAGACCAACTGTTCATGAGGAAGGACAATTATACGTATTTTATCTACACCTCGGGAGAACCATGTGATATAGGCTCAACTCAACTCCAAACACGCAACGAACTACCAAGCTTAACTAAACAATAAATAACAAAATAAACAAACAAATAAGTCAATAAATAAATAAATAAATAATTAAACAAATATAATATCAGGAGTACAAATTGAAAATGCGGGATTTTTTTCTATTTTTGAACGTTTATTCTGAAAAAATGGTAACAAATGAATTATTCAAAGTATTGTCCATCGCTAGCCACAACTTTTTCCCATCTTTCTGGCAATTTACGGATACCGTCGCGAAAAAATTCGGCCGGCTTGGCTGCTATCCAGTCATCGACCCATTTTTGGGCTTCTTCGTAAGAATGGAAGCGCTGGTCAGCTAGGCCATGTGTCATCGATCGGAAAAGGTGGTAATCGGAAGGAGCAATATCTGGGCTATACGGCGGGTGGGGTAAGACTTCCCATTTCAGCGTTTGTAGGTATGTTTTGACCGGCGCTGCAACATGTGGCCGAGCGTTGTCATGTTGCAAAATTACTTTGTCGTGTCTTTGCTCGTATTGTGGCCGTTTTTCTTTGAGTGCGCGGCTCAAACGCATCAATTGAGTTCGGTATAGTGCTCCTGTGATGGTTTCGTTCGATTTCAATAGCTCATAATACACCACACCCAGCTGGTCCCACCAAATACAGAGCATGAGCTTGGCGCCGTGAATATTTGGTTTGGCCGTCGATGATGATGCATGGCCGGGGTAACCATATGATTTTTTGCGCTTCGGGTTATCGTAATGGATCCACTTTTCATCACCAGTGACAATGCGATGCAAAAAACCCTTCCGTTTTTGCCGTTCGAGCAGCAGTTCGCATGCAAAAAAACGGCGCTCGACGTCTCTCGGCTTCAGCTCATACGGCACCCAATGTCCTTGCTTTTGGATCATTCCGAGGGCTTTTATACGATGGGAAATGGCTTGTTGTGTCACTCCCAATGAATCTGCGAGCTCTTGTTGAGTTTGACACGAGTCTTCATTGAGTATTGCCTCCAATTCAGCATTCTCAAACTTTTTCACTTGGCCCGGCCGCTCTTTGTCCTCAACGTCAAAATCACCACTTCTAAACCGCACAAACCATCTCTCGCACGTTGAAACCGATGGAACATGACTCGGATAAGCCTCGGAGACCAATCGATGTGCTTCAGCAGCACTTTTCTTCAAATTAAAGAAGTAAATTAAAACTTCCCGCAAATGCTGTTTTGTTGGCACGAAACTCGACATATTGAGAGCTCAAAAAAACTATGAATTTGACACTGCGACAAATTGACACATACTGAAAATTAAAGCTATAAGACGTAGCTTTGACATGAACATAGTCACAGTACTGCCTGATGCGTATAGCGTTAGTAACGCCATCTGTTATCAAACCCGCATTTTCAATTTGTACCCCTGATAGAAGAAAGAAAATTGAATATTCAAATCGTGTTGCAACATGATCAAGGGAACATTGACCTTCCTGATACTGCTAGGTGCGGTAGCAGGTACAATGGAAATAATCGGATACGATTGCGGATCATCGAAACTAAATATAACCACACTGTCTCTAATCGACGTAGGCGACTGCGATATAAAGAGACCAGAGATAGTAGCGACTCCCGTGTATATCCAAGTGCTACAACTGAACGAATTTATCAACAATAAAGTTATCCAATGTAAAGTAGAAATCCATCGAGTGATATACCACTGCGGTATGAGCTCGCACATCTCAGTAGTAGCACACGGACAATTAGAATATCTAGCAGATGTAAATCGAGACGCATGTGAGCAGATGCATTTAACAGGCATTTTAAAAATTGGAAACTCTCTGATAACTGAACTACGTAAAAATCAAACCGCAACACGAAGCATATCCTTAGCAGGCTCGATTAAGAATGACGGGACTTGTTATGGTGCGCAATACTCAGACCCTTATGGAAGCTGGGACGATGTAGTAGTACAAGCATCTGTAAAAATCACTCTCGTAGAATATTATGCAGCACTAAATCTAAATACTAATCACATAAATCTAAGATCAGGAATGACGTGCCTATTAACAAATCAAGATTGTGTAGACCTTGAGGGTGGACAAACTTTTTGGAATTCACTTCCCTCAGATAATTGCAAATTCAATCGGTACGATGTACTGTATGAAGGAATGGCAAAGAAAATTAAAGATGTCGGACATAGCTACACTCAAACAGTCTACACACTTTCAACTGAAGACATAACATTCGCATGAACTAAGAAATCTGAACAACCACTATGCGGTTACACGTTAATACGCACAGAACATCCGAAATTACTAATATTTGAAACCAGAAGGGGAGAAACTTTCGCTAAACCAAAACCAATAGCTGTAGAAAAATTAGACATATTCGCCTATGTAAACTCTAAATTTGTATTCGTCGAAAAACACATTCGAAATCAAATAAATCAGTTGTACCTCGACGTGCTGACACAACGATGCAATCTGGAGCAGCAAGTGTTGAAGAACGCCCTCATCATCGCAACACAATCCCCGGATGAATTCGCTTATCATCTCATGAAGGGACCTGGATACATGGCAGTAATAGCCGGAGAAGTCGCCCACATCATCAAGTGCGTTCCAGTAGACGTGAAGGTACGGAGAACCGAAAATTGCTACCACGAACTCCCGATCTCCAGAGGTAACCAGAACCTATTTCTGTCACCACGTACTCACATCATCATGCAAACAGGCATAGAAATTACGTGTGACGTTTTGTTACCATCTGAATATCTTTTGGGAGACGCCTGGTACAAACTCCTACCGGGACCAGTTCAAAGTCTACTACCAACTATCATCAAGCCGATGACCAAACCAACATGGACATATACTAGTCCAGCATCCTTGGCAACCAGCGGCATCTATAATCAAGAAGATCTCGAGAAGCTCAGAGATCACATTATGTTCCCAGTGGAGAAACCAGCAGTGCTTAACACAATTGCGCGAGGCATCACTGGCCAACCCATTGGCAACCAAGACCTTGCATTTTCAAAAATGCTGGGAACAGATGGGCTAAAGAATCTCGTCGACTCTGTTTGGGAAAACATGTGGAGTCGATTTATGTTCTTTGGTACCGCAAGCGCTGGCCTCATCGGGATCATACTTCTAATTCGAATAATAAAACTCATCGTAGACACGATCATCCACGGTTATGCACTTCATACCGTATACGGATGGTCGCTATTCCTTATCGGAGCAACCTGGGATTCCGTAACGCACCTTCTACTCCATTTAAAAAGGAATTTAAATGAACCACCGGAACCAGCAACGGGACCAAACGAAGACCACGAACTCTTGGCAATACATGTATCCACCCCTCAAGTTGAAGCGGAGCGGGGCCAACAACTGACGGCAGCCATAACAACTCCAGGACACTCTTCTGCCGGTCCATTCTCCTTGAAGGGCTGACATCAACCTCAACAACAAGCATCATGTTAGCACGATCGGGATTACTATTTTGATCACGACTATAATTATATAGAATCTTATCGCATTTATCACTTAATTTAAGCTACATTTAAGAGCTTCATTCCATTCTTTCAAATTTCAAATGTCGAATACACTTATAACCCGACATTTGATCTCAGAAGGGAGGTGTTACGTCCCCGTAACTCCACCACACTGCGCCTAGCATCCGACTACCCTTCGGGCACCAGAGCACACCCTGAGTGGTGGCCCTGGCGCTAGAGCTAACGGAAGGCGGATGACATGGACCTTGAACGTATAGAGATAAGAGCTATTCTCCCCAACTATCTGGAAAATTAGGAAAGGGAAGACGGTGAGTTCAAGCCAATGAGATGCCAAAGAACTTGCCCTCTCCAACCCCTAATTTTAGACAAGGATAGCATAAACACTAGTATAAAAAGAGCGAAATTGGGCTCTAAAAATCAGTTCTTGTAAAATATTCAAACGACACCGGAACAAGCTGAAACATTGTACAGCTCTCCGCTATTTTTCGAATCTCTAGTAAAGAGTAAGTTTAAATTCAGTCTTCGAAATTATCTAGAGTTGCGCGGACCGCCGCGAACTCTAACCACCTTCTCTCCCTTTCACTATAGTGTCGCGCGGACCACCGCGGACTCTAACTTCCATCTCTCCAATAGAATTGCGCGGACCACCGCGAATTCTAAATTCTTCCTTTACCATAGTGTTGCGCGGACCACCGCGAACGCTATTTTTCCTTCCTTACGATAGTGTTGCGCGGACCACCGCGAACGCTATTTTTCCTCCCTTACGATAGTGTTGCGCGGACCACCGCGAACTCTATTTCCTCTCAATTCAACCAGGGAATTGCGCGGACCACCGCGAATTCCTATCCTCCCCCAAAATAAGGGTGTTGCGCGGACCACCTCGAACACCTCTTTTCCTTTAACTCGAACTCCCGGTTGTCAAACAGGAACTCACCATTTACATTTTCTTTATCATTCTCAAACCCCTACGTAAATTCAAATCTTTAACGATCAAATCACCGAGCCCGTATCCCAGACTAATTAGCCGTAGCTAAGGTCTAAAACAGGGCAATTTCTCATGTTACTTGGACGTAACATAGGTAAGATACTTTAGCACGCGGACCGTCGGTAAGTGGCCAGCCGCTGCTCGTAGTAACTGGACTAGCCTCGGATTTCTACTGAGTTGGTCGATACTCGCTTCTTACATCACAGGCTTGTTAGTGGGAGTGGAGCTACCGCCTGGTCTTCTGTGAAGGCCGACTCGCTCGTCCACCTGACCGCCACTGCGATCCGGAGTCAGTAGGATGCACTTTGGGTGCATGCGCAGCTATATCAGGACTGTACGTCTTTTATATTTTCCCTGAGATTTCCTGATTTATACTTAAATTATTTTCCTATCTTATTCCCTACGCTGTCGTGTAATTTCTATCCTCTTTAGGATGGTGATATTATATCTCCGTTATTTAATATGTGTGGAGATTATTTTGGCCTGAGAGCCTGGCCTGTTGGATCGTGCTATACTCGGCTACTAGAAAGATAGAGATAGACTGCTTTGTTGATGTTTGGATGGCCCGTGGTGCGTTGAACTCGAGCGCAGCACCGACTCAGCTACTTCCCGTCTAGTATGTCTCTGGTATCACAGCTGGGCTCTCCATATATCAGTGTGGCTGCAGCTAGCGAGGGCTCGATTGCTCTTCCTTCCTGGACTTCGGCGTTGGCGGGACCTGTGAACAAAACTGTTCCCCGAATGCCAAATTTCTGGTCTTTTTATACCAGTATCCCCTCTGTCTGGCCCATGCTTCTGGTATTACTATAGCTGGTGGCGGTCCTGTAGCCCATCTCCTGTAGCCCACTGGTAGCTTTGGTCCTTCTTTTAAAATTCGTCGTTGGTCTTTTAATGTTTCGTTATTCGCACTTTTTGAAAAGAATAACGGGACTTAGTCTGCGACGTGCTGGCCTACATGGTGTGAGTGACGCGCGGTAGCGGCGCTTCGTTGCGTGTGTACCGCCCGTCTTCAGTTGTCAGGTATAGGCCGGTATTATTTAGTATGTGTAACGCGCTGTAGCGGTGACTTGGTGTGTGCAACGCGCGTTATTAGATAGCCAGTACGTTACAATATAATCCTACCTTACACAATATTTATTTATAATTCTCCACTAAAATCGATTAATAGGCAATCAATTCTTCCTATTCAATTTAACCCAAATTAATAACTTAATTAATTAATATATTTATGAATATAATATAATATATGTATTTATGATACAATTTTACTTTATACAATAATTATTTATAATTTCTCCACTAGAATCATTTCATACGCACTTAATGCTTCTCATTCAATTTAACCCAAATTATCAACTTATTTAATTCATATTTTCATAAATTTACAATTCTACCTTATACAATAATTGTTTATAATTTCTCTCCTAAAATCATTTAATAGGCAATCTATAATTCTTATTCAATTTAACGCAAATTAATAACGTAATTAATTAACATTTTTATGAATATAAAATTTTACCTTATACAATAATTATTTATAATTTCTCCACTAACATAATTTAATAGGCACTCAATTCTTCCTACTCAATTTAACCCAAATTAATAACTGAATGAATTTATATCCTGTCCTGACCTCCGTCCCATTGAGACTGGCAGTTATGATACGTGATCGGAGCATAAAGTCCAACCACTGCACGATAGTATTGTGGATGTGGAATTCTCCCGCTGCTCCGCATATGGCGTCAAAGGAGGTGTTATCGAACGCTCCTTCGACGTCTAGGAAAACGCACAAGGTGGCTTCTTTTCTCTCGAGGGCGCCTTCGATCTCGCGAACGAGTCCATGAAGAGCCGTCTCGACCGAACTGCCCGCTTGGTACGCGTGTTGCGAGAGCTGCACCGGCATTCGCGCCAGCGCTCCATCTCTTATGAACCTGTCAACGAGTCTCTCCAGCGTTTTCATCAGGAAAGACGTCAGGCTGATAGGCCTAAAAGCCTTGGCCTGGTCATATCTGTCTTTTCCCGGTTTCGGGATGAAGACTATTATGACCTCCCTCCAGGCCTTGCAGCCTTGGGCACGTATCTCAGGGCGAGACACGATCTGAAGACACAAATCAGGTGCTTGACCAGCCCATCCCCCCATTCTGAAGAAGTGCGGGGAAGAGCCCGTCCGCCCCTGGGCTCTTGTACCCATCAAACGAGTCCAGAGCCCATCGAACCCTGTCATACGTGACTACCGCTGCAGCGGTGATCCAGTCTCCGGGTCTCGTGACATGGAGCTCCCCCTCAAACGAGGAGTCCTGCTTGACCTGCCTGGATCCTGGAAAGTACACCTCCAGTAGGTGGGCAAGAATGTCTTCGTGTCTCTCAAGCTGCTCCCCGTTCGGGAGAGAGAGTCCACCAAGCTTGGATTGTGGGCCATTTGCGAGAACCCTGCGAAATTTGTCCACTACCGAAAGAGCCTCAACCTTATTGAAGAATTTCCCCTAGGCCTCTAGTTTTGACTTCCTTATGAGCCCCTTATAGGTCCTTTGTTTGGCCCTATAATCAGTCCAATGTGCATCGTTATTCGTCCTTAAGGCTTTATTAAGGAGGCGTCGGGAACTCGAGCGCGGTGAGCCCAACCCTCTGCTCCACTATGCAACTCTCGTCTCGTCCCTCCGTGTCTTTAGAGGGCATGCCGCTTCGAAGGCCAAAGTGATGGAAGAGGAGAGCGAGCTCACTCGTTCCTCAATCCGACCCCCTGTCCTCAGTCCTCCGCTCACCCCTACGAGCCTATCTTCGAGGTTACTCTTAGAGGGCCCAGTCAGTCTTATAGAAGGCTCTTGTGTTCCGGTAGGTCCCGACGGCGGGCTGTGCGCCCTCACGCCTGAACTTAAAGAGGAGGCGGCGGTGATCCGAGAGTGAGTCCTCATCGTCCACCCGCCACTCCACCAGCCAACGAGCAACCCTGGGGGTGCACAGTGTTAGATCAATCATCTCTTCTCGCCTCGAGGTGACAAAAGTAGGCTTGGATCCCTTGTTGAGGATCTCAAGATTAGTCGTCGAGAGATATTCCAGCAGAGCCGATCCCCTCACGTTTGTATTCGAGCTGCCCCACATTACATGGTGCGAGTTAGCATCGCATCCAATCACAAGGTTCAGCTCCTCCCTGCGGCAGTGTTCCACCACGATCCTCAGTCCCTTCGTTGGAGGGTGCACGGCCGAGTCATGCGGGAAGTATGCCGAACAGACAACAAGGTCAGTCAGGCCGCCTCCCAGCTTCAGCGTCACCGAGGCGATCGCGAGGTCCCTGCTGCAGAATCTGCTTAGCTTCAGGGCATGGTGTCTTTTGGATACAAAGACACACGCCCTTAGGCCTGGTTCGAATGGGTCAAATATCAGTGTCCCCATACTTCGATCTATCCCCTTAACGAGTCCCCTGTGGATCCAGGGTTCTCGTATAAGGGATACGTCTGTCTGCTCCACTGCTAGGTCCCGGCTGTGTACCGCTGAGGCCGCTATGCAGTGTTGCAGGTTAATTTGGGAGAAATGTGCTGGTCGCTTTGGGAAAAAAGTGTTGGTCGTTGAGTCCGTGGGCCCGGCCTTCGCCGATCCCTCCTCCCCAACGCGTGACACCAAGTCTTCGACGGTCAGATCCTGGGCCCTCGCCGTGACGAGCTGCATCGGGTCCGACGCAATTCCGCTCTTGGCCGTTGGGACTGATGTGAGTCCTCCTTGCGGAGCCCCCACGCCAACCCGAGTGCTGATGTTCGTGTTGTTGTTTGTAATTCCAATAAAAGTCCCACGAGTAAATACTGTACATAAATAGGATGAAAATTAAAAAAAAAAATTTTAAATACCCATACGTACTTTGCGTTTTATTTGAGTAAATTTACTATAGTGATTAGAAATTAATTTTAAGACGAGCGTGCGGATTAGAAGAATAAGATAATTATAAGAGCGTGGAGACAGCGGAACCGGAAGAACCAAAAACCCGGATCGGTAGGTAGAAGAAAAATACACCTATATATATTTATAAACAAAAAAAGTAAAAGTAAAAGAAGGAAACAAAAATAAAAAGAAAAGAGAATAAAACAACAAGAGATATTAAACGAAATAAAATAAGAAGAAAAAGAAAGAGCTCAGAGGCACAAAATTAAAAGTATGAAATGGCATTAGAAATTTTTGGGTGACCTAGAATACAACTCTCTCAAAAATCTCGGGGGATAATGCAACATAGTTACACCCGCTAGCCTACTTTATTATTTCGGACGCCTATAACAGCCGAGTTTACGTTCGGAAGCACCGAGCACTGCGGGCACTAGGCCACCGAACCTGGAGCTAGGACAAAAACTAGCTACGTCACAGCTAAGGAATTCCCTCCCTGCCGTAAACAACAGATCAGCGACCAGCTGGCCTCGCTTGATGGCGAGGGGAAGACGGGTGGCGCGGTGACGGTATCGCATAAAATTAGGAAAGCGTTATATTTGAAAATTGGAATCGAAAATGATGTAGAGGGGAATGAGGCAGCAAGGCAGGGTATAAAAGAGCCTGCAGGAGGAAAAATGCTCTCTTAGCCCAAGGCATTTTAATCGAAGACGCTCTTATAATACGTGCATTCTCTTTTAGTAAAAGACTTTTTCCTCCCATAATACGTGCATTTGTAAATGAAAAAATCGAGTCGGTGAGAGTGGAAAACGAAGACTGCAGAAAGAAAAACCCAGGCGAGTTATTTGAATAATATAAGAAATATTAGTGGAATTTCGAGGAATTGACATTAATTAAAAATTAGATAGGATCTAAGTGAATAGAATTAATTGCATAGAATTATTTAAATAGAATTAAGCGGATAGTATTTAAGCGAATAGAATTAAAGCGCGTGGCATTTAAACCGGTAGAATAAGCTAGTAGTGTATAAGCGAGTAGATTTAAAGAGGATAATAAAAAAGAGGAACGAGTGATAGATAGAGAGAATTATAGGTATAATTGAGATATCGGCTTGAAGAGGGAGTTTGACGCGCTTCGTATGCATGTGTGTGTCGAGTGACAGACCCACTACCAACGCACGGAACAATAACAAATTACCAAGCTGGGTGTATCGAGAAATTACAAGAACGCAATTCACGAAAAGAACTGTAAAATTATCGCAGGAAACATTGAATTTAAATGCATTGTACTGGCTATCGGTGCCAAAACACCGAGCATTGACATTTTTATGTTTAATTGCCTTTATTAATAAACCCTACTTTTACCTACCTCGAAGTCTGAAATTGATTACCCTTGTGTTCGAGTCCGAAGGTCCCCTTGGAAATTAAAATTAATGCTAATGATAAGAAATTACCGTTACAATATATATATATATATTGTAAAGATAATTTTTCTCGTTGACTTTAAATTTATTTTCCCAGTGGAAATTCGAGCTCGATCACAGGAGTAATTGATTGTAGACTTCTGGGTAGGTGAGAGTAGGGTTTATTTATGCAAACAATTAAAAACAAAATGTTAACGTTCATCTTTCTGGTACCGACAACCAGTACAATTCATTTAAATTTTGTAATTCCTACGATTATTTTTGCAATTCTTTTCGGCTATTTCGTTTACATAGGCTCTCGGTGCACTCGACTCGGTAGTCTATTATTATTTTATGCGTTAGTAGTGAGCCGTTCACTCGACACGCACACACACAGTTAAACGCGTCGAAAACTCGCTCTTCGGACCGATGTCTCTATTCTATCTATACCTCTCTCTTTCTCTCACTTATTTCACTTCCTCACTTCCTTTTGACTCGCACGTTTATACACTTCTTGCTATCCTACAGGTTCAAATACCACGCGACTTAATTCTATTCGCCTAAAATTACTCGCTTAATTCTATTTAATAAATTCCATACAAATTAATCCTATCCACTTAAGAACTATCTAAATCTAGATCAATATCAGCTGACTCAATATGTCAGTAAGAATTTCGATATTATTTTAATGACTCGCCTGTCCTTTCTTTTCTGTCGTTTTCGCTGTTCCACCCTCACTGACACGATTATTTTTATCTTGCAAAAATCACGTATTCCACTCAAATATCTATTTACTCAAATACTAGGATGAATAAATTCTTATAACTCAAGAAAAATGCACAACTTTGTGTTTTTAATCGCTTCCAACTTGGCAACCTGGGCCAGAAGAGTAAGACCGTAAGAGAGCTTTTCCCTCCGCGCAGGCTCTTTTATAGCCTGCCCCCCCCCCCCCAATCTGATACCCCTCTACGTCATTATCGGCTTCGATTTTTAAATCTACCGAGTTCTTATAATGTTTCGGGCTACCGCTGTTGCGCTACCCGTCTTCCCCTCGCCACCGAACGAGGCCAGCTGGTCGCTGACCTGTTGTTTACGGCAGCGAGGGAATTCCGGAGGTGTGACGTAGCTAGTTTTTCTTACATGTCCGGGTGCGATGGTCTAGTGCCCGCTGTACTCGGTGCTTCCGAACGTAATTTTGGCTCTTATAATTATTCGACAGAATAGCGTAGGCTAGGGCTTGTAACTATGTTACAATATATATATACCTACTTGGATTATCTCCAGCATCTTGTGTATGTGGTTCGTCGTGAGACACTGATGCAACATTTGTCGCCGATACAGCATTTTCTACAGCTGTTCCAACCGTCAGCGCCTGTCGCGCACGAAAATTACGAACACGTTCTGTAGAAGTCTTTGCCGTTTTTTTTTCGTTTTATTTTCAGCAGCTTTTTTCTAGCACGATACTCTCCAACACGATCGGCAGTTGTTTTCAGCATTATTTAATATAAATTCACTTTATTAAATAGACAAAACGCAATAATTTTTTAAATAACGCACTGGTCACAATGATGCGAAGCTATACTGTGCTCGATGTTTCTCTCTGTCACACTCTCTCTGCCCCTCACTCTGAAATATAATATAAAATAGGACAGAAAAACGTGTCCTATACCTATTAATGTATTTTGTCTCTCTCTTTCTCTCTGTTTGCGTGGTGTACTCTGTGCCTATGCCCTATACCTACCAGGTGTATGCATAAGTTTTTTCCGGTTTTTTGGTAAAAAAAACACGTAATTTTCAAGGGAAATTAATTTTTGTTTCATTCAAAATATTGGCCATCGGCTTCTACACATTTCGCCCATCTTTCAGATAACTTATGAATACCATGCCAGAAAAACTGCTTGTCTTTTGCGGCAAACCATTCGTCGAGCCATTTTCCAACTTCCTCAAAATTGCTGAAGTGCTGCTCTGGGAGCGCGTGCCCCATTGATGCGAAGAGGTGATAGTCAGATGGCGCCAGGTCTGGCGAATACGGCGGGTGCGGAAGGATGTCCCATCCAAGCGATTTCAAGGTGTCTTTCACTGCTTTTGCTGTGTGAGACGGCGCATTGTCGTGTAACAAAATCACTTTGCCATGTCTTCTGGCCCATTCCGGTCGTCTTTCGATTAATGCGTGGTTTAAATTAATAATTTGTTGGCGATAACGTTGTGTATTAACGGTTTCACCGGGCTCCAAGAGTTCATAATACACAATACCGCTCTGGTCCCACCAGACACAGAGCATGGTCTTCTTGCCGAAGCGATTTGGCCTTGGTATTGAAGGACCGGCTTCGCCAGGTGAAAGCCACGGTTTTTTCCGCTTCGGGTTTTCAAAATAAATCCATTTTTCGTCACCCGTCACAATTCGATGCAAAAATGATTTCCTTTCGTGGCGTTGAAGCAGCACTTCACAAGTGACTTTGCGATTTTCTATTTGACGTTCATTCAAATGGTATGGGACCCATTTACCGAGTTTATTGATGTTCCCCATTACTCGTAAACGTCTGCTGATTGTTTCTTGTGACACATGTAATGCTTCTGCTAATTGCCGTTGAGTTTGAGTTGGGTCATCATCCAATAACTCCTGCAATTGCCCGTCTTCGCATTTTTGTGGTCTACCAGAGCGCTCACTGTCTTTCACATTGAAATCACCACTTTTTAATTGTCGAAACCATGTCTCACATGTTCTAATCGATGGAGCGTGTTCACCATATGTTTCTACCAGCAAACGTTGACTTTCAGCAGCCTTTTTCTTTTGATTAAATAAGAAAAGCAATGCGTGCCGCAAATGTTCTTTTTCAGGCACAAAACTCGACATGATCACTGATCGATAAAACAAAGACGCTAGTTTTTGGGGGACTCAACTTGTGTGTGTTTGTAGGTTAATGTCAGACGAACAAAATGACGTATGTGTCAAATTAATACGCTGCGTACTTTTCGCTGGCGCCATCTCTTAGTTAAACCGGAAAAAACTTATGCATACACCTGGTATACAGAGAATTGTTGAGTCCGAGCATGCTGTGCCGCCAAGGGTACTAACAGTTCGAGTAATTTTTCTTCTTTCTTAAAATGGCATCATTGAGGTCTTTTGTATTTTTTTAGTTCTTTTTCAAAAGGTTATGTTAAAATCAGAGCCGAAATATAACAGTCACCCAACTCATTACAGTTTGTGGAAAAACTTTATCACTTCGACTCTATTTTTGAATTTTTTCTCAGTCCTAACTGTTCCAAACCTATACAGCGTAAGAATCGAAACTTCTCGGGCAGTACGTTCTCAGCGTAACCTGGGGGTCGATTGTGTAACTGTCGAAAATTTTCACTTCTCGCACTTTCATTTCACGTGAAAAAATTCGTGCGATTGTCTATGGATAGGGTGAAAAAGCGACATCCCTATGCTCACGGGAGCACTATTCGCACGAAATGAATCATTTTGTCGAAAGTTTTATGCGTATGTTTCTCATCTAGTATATATTATTTCCAAGGACTAAACTCGGCGAGACAGACAAGAGTATAAGTTTATATATGTGGTAAAAAGAAAGGTTAAATACGAAATAATGAATGTAACCGAGAAACAGGAGATATTATTAGCATTTATGTCCAAATATCCAGATTTTGGACGTTTAAGATATAATAGCGAGAACAAACGAAAAATGGTAAGTATTCTATTTATTATAAATGTTATGTTTTTGGTAAGTGGTTATGTATTTCACATATATTTTTTACAGAGTTTTTAAAGTTACTTTATAAAAGTAACTCGTTACAATTCCCGGAGAAAAAAAAATGTAACTGTAACTATGTTACAAGTAACTCGTTACAATTACCGGAGAAAAAAAAATGTAACTATAACTATATTACACGTAACTCGTTACTTAACAACCTGATGTTTTATTATCCTAAGAAATTTATGTCTCTGTATATATACACGCACATATATATATTATATAAATGTTCCAAGACAAACTTTGGGAACAATTAGCATTAAAATTAAATACATCTGGATATGGACCAAGGAAATCAGGAAAAGAATGGTCTAAGGCAGGGGTCTCCAAACTACGGCCCGAGGGCCACATTCGGCCCGCGGACAGATTTTGGACTATTTCACTTTTTACCACCGGCAACAATGATAATATGGTTTTGGCCCTCGGAACTTACTGGAGTAATCAGTATGGCCCTAAGGCTGGAAAGTTTGGAGACCCCTGGTCTAAGGTATGGTAATCTTAAAACAAATCCTATGTTATATTTATTGCCTGTTTGCTGTCAAATATTTATAGCAAGCTCTACTCGAAATTTGTTATCGCAAGTTTAGTTGTAAGGGCTATTATATGAATGTAATAAATTGTTTATCATTATATATATAAAACAATTAACACAATTATATTCATATAATAGGGCAGTATTCTTAATTTTTATGAATAAATGTATAAATTTTTCATTTCATTAGACCTGGAGAAATTCGAAAAGTAATACATTAAAAAAAGTTGCCAAACATAAAGGGGATATGATGGGAACAGGAGGCGGATCACCTAAAAATTTACAATTAAGTGCAGTAGAGAACGCTTTGATTGATTTTTTGACACTAGATGCAACAGGTTTACGTAATATATCCGAAGGTGGACTTGGAAATATAGTATTAAGAGATAATCCACAAGATCAGTACTATCCACAGTCAAAATACTCGTCTGTTCAAAAAGAGAAGAGACAAGAAGAATATTATTCATCTATTTTATCTTCTGTTGGTGACAAAAGTAATGCAGATAAAATATATTTAAGTGATTCTTTTGAAGAGAGAAGGAGAGACACAATAATATATGGCACGTCAAACCAAAAAAATGCAATCTCCTGTTATGCGCTGAAAGGAAATAAGGAATAAATGTGAAACACTGGTTTCCAGTTTGGATATTGATAAACCGAATATATTTGAAAACAAGGAAAATATACAGGTATGTATAAAACATTTGTAAAAAAATATTTACATAATCTCTATTTGACAGCAATGTTATATAAAACGCAACATGCGTTTATAATACAAGCTACAAAATAAAAACGACATATATTAATCTGTTTATAAGGTGTTTAACGCAAACCGCCTTAAAAATGCACACAAAACGTTAAGTTGAAAGAAATGACTCAAGCCATTTACCGCATCGCTCGCGCTGATTCTCTCATCCAACTGTTTTTGTTCATTATTCGTTAAGTATACGTGATTGTTTGCAAAATGACTTTGGCTTTTTTAGAATGATCACTTCAGCGTTGGACGCTCTGGATATTGTGTATTACATTTGTTCTTTCAAAATATGCACTTACCAGCAAACTCCGGTCTATAACGTAACGCTCTTTCTTTCCTTAAACATCGCCATCGTCCTTTTAAGACTCCTATAGATCTTTCTACTGCTGATCGAGCTTGAATTAATTGGTTAGTAAATCTAGCTTCTGGTGATTCCACAGGTGGATTTATATAGGGTTTTAAAAGAAACGGGATGAGTGGGTAAGCAGCATCACCTACAATTAAGTTTAAGATACATGATGTACACAATAATATAGGTACTACATCATAACGTTTTTATTTTGTTATATTAATCTCAACAAATACTACGTTTAAATAACTCTTACAAAAAAAGAAAAGAACACTCAGGTATTGAATGTATTTTTGTTCTTTTTTCATAAAGAAAGAAATAATACACAGACACAAAAATAGAATAATCAAAGCATATCATACCTGTAAGCCATGATCCGCTTTCGTCTAATTCTTGCTGTCTTTGTAGATAATGATATAATTCTGAAGAAAGTAAAACTCTTGAGTCGTGTGTTCTTCCTCCATGCATTGCATTAACTGCTAATATTTCACCATGATATGAAGAGACCTAGAAAAATATATTTTACAATTAACAAAATATTTACAATAAAAAATATTCATCATAGTTGATAGTATTGTAAAATACTTTTGTTTTAATTTTTTTACACATTGTACTTACGATCATAACATTCAGGGAATGATATAATTTCCTATTAATAAAGAAATGTTCTCTTGCACGTTCAGGAGGAAAGATGGCTACATGAGTCCCATCTATTGCTCCGATAACTCCTGGAACTCCACTGTTTTCAAAAAATCTAAAATGACATAAATACTAATTTATAAGATATTTACGTAAAATACATCCTCTGTACAGATTTTTGTTTATTTTAGAAACTTATTATATATATATATATATGAACTCTTGTTTTATCCGTTGCTTTTTTTCCTCTTCTGTGGGAAATTTAATCCAATGTCCCATTATTCTATTTAGTTCATTTACTGTTGCATGAATAGAAACAGAGATCGAAGTTTGACACATACAAGAAAAAAAGTCTTGTCCAACTTTTCTTTGGTAGGAACCCGATGACAAAAAATGTAAAGTTGCAAATATCTATAAACATTGAAAACAGTTATACAAACAATTATATATTGAGAAATGCTTCTAAAATCGAATAAAACATAAGTGAATGTAAAAAAAGAATTACTTGGATATGTTGAGTATCAATGTATTTCTGGATTTAGGTGGCATATTAGGTATTAGTTCTGCTATCAATTGCATGGTGGCTTCTTTCGATAATCTAAAATAAGAAAAAACAAATACATATATGATGTCGTTTTATGCCCAGTCAGCACGAACTCTAAAAATGACGCATAAGATAACTTTACGATAACTTTTAGTTAACTTTATGACGCGTCTGAAAGATGTTTCATAAAGATACCTATATAAAAGGCATCTTAAAGTTATTTTATACGTCGTATTATTTTTTTAGAGCTCGTGCTGACTGGGTACATTTATATTACATAATACAACTACATAAAGAAATAGAAGATAACCAGAAATAGAGTAAGAGAGAATCATTTTCATATATTACAAGTAAATTACAATAAATAAAATATGTCATAAATATGTGTAATAAATATGTATTATAAAATATGTTAATAACAAATACATACCTATATAATTTTTTAAATGCAGTTTCCTCGAGGTCTAGTGGATCTTGAGTTTCTCTTAATCTTCTTATAATATTCAAATTTTGTTGTCTTTTTCTAACTTCATTTTTCTCATCGCAATGTATTAATAAAATAAGATATTCTATTTTAATTTTTTTACTGTGATCCAAATGTGTTGAACAAATACACAAATTCCCCTAACGTTTTCAGCAACGTAACCTGAAAAATACTGGCTTTAGATGTTAGACATCGACGTAAGTTGTGCTAAATGACAGTATTCGACATAAAATATCTTGTCGAACGATCTCACGCGAAATATTTCGCACTTTCACTATAGTGAAATTTACACAATCATGCGAATGCTCACTTTTATCATTTTCACTAGGTTTTGAGATACACAATCACCCCCCTGGTGAAGATTTTGGGATACAAATTGCGTTCCAACAAGCACCATATCGCAGAATCGCATAGTGCCGGACAGTGCGACACGATGTTGTTCAATTGGAAAAGTAACAGTATTTCTGTGCAGACCCTCTGCGATCCCCCACAACAAATTATCGTATCGCGCCTTCCTGCGGCTGCAGTACATATTACATTTTTGCCCCTCCAAAAATCATATCAAATTTCAACATGGAGCCTGTTTTTCTATGTACGTCTATCTTCTTTGCCTCTACAAAATGAATCAAGCTCACGTATCAAACTTAGTATCTAAATTAAACTATAATTGTAAACCAACAGCTCGGAAATTGCAAAATAAAGATGGGCCAGAGGGAAGAATTCGTAAGATTCAGAAGACCCTAACGGCGTTGATAAAATATGAGAGGCTTGAACTGTTTTACAACCGTGCTGATGAAGTTCGAGGTTATGCCGACCGGGTATGATTTTTAAAATTGTTTATCAAATAGATGAAACTTTCATTTTAATAAGAGGCTGTCGTCCTGACACCGCTCACTTACAGCTCATATCCGAGGCTATTCGTCATGGTGCAACAAACGCAGAAACTATGGAACTGGCAGATTTTTGGATTCTTGAGAAAGAACTTGTTCACAAACTCTTCAAAGTCATAGTACCACGGTATCAAGACTGCACAACATCCTACACTAAACTTCACAAAGCACCGTACGACTATCCAGGTCATCATTACCCAAAAGCTGTTTTGGAGTTGAGGGATAACATCTTTCCACCCATCAAGCAGCGTAATCCTAACGAATCACATTTAATTCACAATATACTTCTGGATGAAGCTAGACGTGAGTTCAGACTGGAGAAGTACAAGCAACTCGCTCAAAGTCTAGCTCAACAGTCAGATGTAAATGATCAACAATAAAAAATAAAAAATGTAAAAGAAAAATTGTTTTTTCATTAGTTTATTATTGACCAATAGTAATTACACTATAGATAAAGACGGATATCTGTAAACTAAAGGATAAGAGAATTTGTAGTCAGAGTATCTTGTAATTGTTTCATCTTTATTTAATTTTTTACATTTACACTGTAAAATAATTTTCAAGTGACAAAACAAAATTGGTCGAAACAAATTAATGCTTAATTACCATATTTAATGGATTCACAATTTATAATCATTCACTGGATAGTGCTCTTTGTATTCCTTGAGATGAATGTCCATTGATTCCATTTGTTTCCTATGATAGAGAATTCAATAATTAACACATGTGAATGTATACCAGTAGATACTGATAGAATATAATAAAAATCAGAATCCACTTACTTTATATGATTGGGCGTTTGGCTATACACATCTGAAAACATTTGTTTCCAATGGGGTTTTAGTTTTTTTTCAGCCTCAACAAAAGCGCTTAAGACTTGATTCTTCACGCACTTTTGATACTCTAATTCTTTCGTGTCACTCCAATATCCAAAATTCTGCAAGAAGGAGCGAAACTTCGTGATTGGTGTTTGCTTGTTCCACAGGGCAATTTCGTCCAGAGATCTGTAAGCAGTACTGTCATCCGATGTACTGTGATGTCCCACTCTAAAAAAAACGTATTTCGTTTCCTAATAAATTACTCATTCCAGTAATAATTTTTAATTTTTAATGTAACTCAATTATTATAATTATAATAAACCTCTAGGAAGACCAACTCAAATTTTTCAGACTTTCTTATTAACTATCAGTATTTTAGCAATAAAATTCTTGTATCAAAATATACAGTTAATAGAATTGCGAATGAAGTCTAGTATCTCGGACGTTGATTCACTTACAAATAATAATTGGCATGTAAGATTTTCGCATAATGTATGCGAACCATACGCCGCAAGGCTCAAATTATTCAATAATGATCAAGACTATCAGACTCAAGTAATAAATAACTAATGTGCATAGTATTCCATCGTAGAATAATGGTATTTAAATATATATTTGACTGAGTTTTTAGATTGATTGAAAAAATAAAGCATTAACGTAAAGAAAAAACAATTGGAAAACCCACCCATCCATAAATACATTACCACAATAGATTACCTTTGTGTAAAGTTCTGAATGTGCAAAATGTAAGCTTAAACATAAGGAATAAACCTTTTCATCGATTCTAATAAGCTTTACATACTTGATTCATTATTAAAAGCTTAGTTTGCTTCGTCGATCCTTTTAAGACGATAATTATATAGTATGCCAATTTTGATGTACGAAGCATTGCAGGGTTTCTGTATTGCACTCGCCGGTCCCTCACTTCATTTTTTTTTTCATACCGGTAACTCATTGCTTCAATCAGTACAGGTTTCCTCTCATTTATACAAAATGCACGTGCTTTTTCCGTGACCTGGAGCATGGCAAGTACGTCGTTGCCATCAACGCGGATCGTGTTTATTCCGTATGCTGGGCCTCTTGCAGCAATACCATCTCCTCTGTATTGCTCGTGACTCGGCGTTGAAATGGCATATCCATTGTTGCGGCTGAATTCATAACGTAAAAATTACTTAAAATACTACTGATGGCTATCGAACGACAAATGGCACTTACCATATAAAAATGATCGGACAGTCGAGGGTTGCTGCGAAATTGAAAGCTGCATGAGCATCACCCTCGCTGGCTGCACCGTCGCCGAAATAACACACGACACATGTTTTTTGACCCGCACGCTTTATCGCGTATGCTGCTCCAACCGCTATTTCGACAGAACAGTTAATCCAATTCTCTTTTCATTTAAAACAAATAATAACTCCCAATAAATATAATAATAAAGGGTGATTTTTTAAGAGCTTGAGAACTTTTTTTTAAAAAAAAACGCATAAAATTTGCAAAATCTCATCGGTTCTTTATTTGAAACGTTAGATTGGTCCATGACATTTACTTTTTGAAGATAATTTCATTTAAATGTTGACCGCGAATGGGCCCTAGAAAAGTTGGCAGAAAATCCGCTTTTTTATCGACAAATTTTGTTCAGCGATGAGGCTCATTTCTGGTTGAATGGCTACGTAAATAGGCAAAATTGCCGCATTTGGAGTGAAGAGCAACCAGAAGCCGTTCAAGAACTGCCCATGCATCCCGAAAAATGCACTGTTTGGTGTGGTTTGTACGCTGGTGGAATCATTGGACCGTATTTTTTCAAAGATGCTGTTGGACGCAACGTTACGGTGAATGGCGATCGCTATCGTTCGATGCTAACAAACTTTTTGTTGCCAAAAATGGAAGAACTGAACTTAGTTGACATGTGGTTTCAACAAGATGGCGCTACATGCCACACAGCTCGCGATTCTATGGCCATTTTGAGCGAAAACTTCGGAGAACAATTCATCTCAAGAAATGGCCCGGTAAGTTGGCCACCAAGATCATGCGATTTGACGCCTTTAGACTATTTTTTGTGGGGCTACGTCAAGTCTAAAGTCTACAGAAATAAGCCAGCAACTATTCCAGTTTTGGAAGACAACATTTCCGAAGAAATTCGGGCTATTCCGGCCGAAATGCTCGAAAAAGTTGCCCAAAATTGGACTTTCCGAATGGACCACCTAAGACGCAGCCGCGGTCAACATTTAAATGAAATTATCTTCAAAAAGTAAATGTCATGGACCAATCTAACGTTTCAAATAAAGAACCGATGAGATTTTGCAAATTTTATGCGTTTTTTTTTAAAAAAAAGTTCTCAAGCTCTTAAAAAATCACCCTTTAGTTTACCTTGTGGAAGCTGGGTGGTTAGTGGTGAAGATATAGTAAAGAAATTTAATTTTTTCGAGCCATAGTGAACGGGCATCTGTCTTCCCTTTCCTTCGTCGTCGGAATTACCGTAACATTGATTCATGAACTCAGAGATGCGGAATCCTCGGTGCAGCAGCACACCTAAGAAAATCATATATGCGTCGCGATAAAGTTTCTTTTTTAATTCCTTACACAGCAGTATTACCAATGAAGGATTCATTATTGGGATTGCAAAAATGAAAAAACAAACTTTTTTCAAGTATAAGTACCCACAGCATCATCTCATCATATGCAAAAGGAATTAAGTGACATGATGCAAAACAGTTGCCAAAACGAGAAGCAACAGCGCGATGTTGAGAAAGCATTTTTCATGTCATCAATGCACTTTGAGAATCCACAATTACACTATGCCATTATTTAATTCATCATTTCTCTGTACGAGGTAAAAAAAGTGCTCGTTTACATACAATTTGTTTGCGTTATGTGACAAATAAATAATTCACTATGTAGGTGCAGAAGAGATGGATAATTTTATTTCCTTAGACCTATAAAAGGTTAATAAAAGAATCGTTTAGCTGACCTGCTTCTCTGTACTGTGCATAGATGAGATCATCGCGCATCAAAGCTTCAGCCGATCCAATTTGGATTGCCTCCTCTCCAGCATTTGTCATATAAAATGAAATCCGACCCTGTCGTTGAGACTCGTACAGGATTTTGTCCATAACGCTTATGCTTACCATACTTCGATACATATTCAGCAACCTTTTCTTATCCACCTAAATATTATTATACTTGAAATAGTCTCCTCAAAAATATATACATATACCGCGAGATTAATTTGAAAGCATATATATTGTATGGTTACTCACAACAGCAAACATGTCTGTAGATTTGGTAACACGATATTACTCACACAGTTTAGACATGTTTTTGGTGTCTGATTTTAGTTTTATAAAATTTGGGTATTAAAAAACGTGAATGTAGTATGTAAAATAATTGTTTTTAATTTCGATTTGGCAAAGTTTGCGCCACGTAGAAATGATTGAACCCCTTTGAAATATCTCGTTTCATTGGTAGATTTTAAAAAATATATATACGTGTAATACAAACGTTAATATAGGCAGAAGTTTCAACGTTGTTGGATGGTGTAAAAACTCTATAAATTGGTATAGAATCGTAGGAGTCCTTATTGAAAAATTCCATGACATTGGTGAATCGGGATTGTACTCCAAGAAATTGTGGATCTGCTGTAACGGTTCTAAACTGCCTCACCTAAAACCAGCGTCACAAGTACATACCAGAAAATCTCGAACTCCCACTACAGTAAATTACAATTACCCGTGATAAAGTGGAGCGATTGCAGTTCTTAAGAAAATGTCTAACAGCCATTTCAAGAGAACGTATCGAACTTGGTCCGGTTTTCTTGCGACCTTACAATGAACTGAATATACACAATACGCTGAATTTACGTTATTCCTTATCGCGAGATCTACAGCGTGTTGATATGGCGGCGCATGGATACGCTGATATTTAACACGTATACATACACGTATACGTCTCTTCACGATAGTTTTTCATTGACGAACTCAATGAATATATATATAGATATTCTGTTTATCTATAATAATTGAGTGGACACTCGTGGATAATAATTAACGAATATTTATTGTAACAGTCGTGCGTGATAATTACAAGACGCGTTAAGGAAGAGACGTGAATGATAGGTGGTGTGTCGATTGCGCGGTGCGCTACAAGTGTGGTAGTCTAACAGGAAGCTTGTCGTAACTCTAGCAAAGAGAGACTAGACTGCCGGACCGCGAGGATAATCTCGCTAGAAGTCCGGGCGTGGAATTAACAGTTGCTTCCGTCGGTGGCGTGGCGGTGCATCCGAGGTGCACGCATGCTGTGTGGCGGATGGCAGTGCTGGTAGCGTGGGTACGTTGGCTTTGTCGGTAATAGGTGGTAAAGTTTGGCGTGTCGGTGACGCCACATCCACTCCCTCCCCAGTGACTTTCTCTGGAAGAGAATGGAACGAGACTCTTTTCTTGGTGGTGGTGTTAGCAGGTGTCAGTGTTTGATCCTGGTGTTGTTGGTTGCCTGTTGCCTCGATGTAGGCAGGTTTAAGCATGTCTACTGAGACTGCTTTATCTGCCCCTTTGATTTTGATGATGTAGACTTTGTCGCTGCTGCGTCTGACCACTTCGTGTGGGCCAGTATATGGTGGTTCGAGCGGCTTCCTGATGGAGTCGACTCTTTTGAAGACGTGGCTGCAAGTGTCCAAGTCTTTTAGAATGAAGAACTTGGGCTTGACGTGGTGAGCTGTTGGAGTTGGCCTGACCGTCTGAATGTGTTGTCAAAATCCTCTGATGAATGCTTGGGGGTCCGCTGGAATGCTGTCTGAAACAAAAAATTCACCGGGTATGCGAAGCGGTGTGCCAAAAAGCATTTCGGCAGGAGAGGCCTTCAAGTCTTCTTTGTAGGCAGTGCGAAGTCCAAGCAGGACAGTTGGTAAGAGCTCTGGCCAAGGTGTTTGCGCGTTGCACATCAGCGCAGCCTTAAGTGTGCGGTGCCATCGCTCTACTATGCCGTTGGACTGAGGATGGTATGGAGTTGTCCGAATTCGCTGAATGCCAAGTAGTCGTGATAGCGAGGTGAATAAGGACGACTCAAATTGGACTCCTTGGTCTGTGGTGATAGTAAGCGGTGTGCCGAATTGGCAGACCCATCGTGAGTAGAAAGCTGCCGCGACAGTGTCGGCGGTCATGTTGCTGAGCGGGATGGCCAGTGGCCATCTGCTGAATCGGTCGATGATGGTCAGACAGTACCGCAAGTCACCAATTTTTGGAAGCTCTATGAGGTCCAAGTGAATGTGATCGAAGCGGTTGTCTGGTATGTCGATGTGGTTCGGCTTGAGACGGTTGTGACGATGCACTTTTGCGCGTTGGCAAGGAATGCATTGCCTGGCCCAGAGAAGTGCGTCCCTCTTGATGCCTGGCCAGACAAACTTGTCTCTCAGTTGTCTTGCAGTGGCTCTTCCACTGGGATGAGACAGTCCGTGAATGGTATTGAAGGCTACTCGTCTGATAGCAGTTGGTATATAAGGCCTGACAACGCCATTTGAAGTGTCGCAAAGAACTACATGACCTTCGATGCTGAGTCGATGCAGTTGGAGTGATGTGTTTTGTTGCAGCGTTAGCAGCTCGTCATCGAGTTGTTGTGCAGCGGCGGTGGCTTCGGCGTCGAGTTTGGTTGGCATGTTGATGGTGTTGATTCTCGAGAGCGCGTCAGCTACTACATTCTCCGCCCCCTTCGTGTGGACGATCTCCGTCGTAAATTGCGAGATGTAATCCAGCTGGCGAAGTTGACGAGGCGATGCCTTGTCAGCACGTTGGGAGAAGGCGTAAGTGATCGGCTTGTGATCAGTTTGGATGATGAAATTCCGTCCCTCGAGGATGTGTCTGAAGAATTTAATTGCTGCGAAAATTGCAAGGAGCTCGCGGTCGTAGGTGCTGTATCGCGTTTCTGTTGGACTGAGCTTCCGCGAGAAGAAGGCTAGTGGTTGCCAGGTGTCGCCCTGGAGTTGTTCGAGTGCGCCTCCAATTGCCGTGTCTGAAGCGTCAGTGTTCAAAGAAAGGCTGGCTGATGGAGCAAGGAAGGCTGTGCGTGCGACGTGTATGATGGCTCGTTTGCACTCTTCCCACGTTTCTTCAGCAACTGGTGTCCAGGGAATTTTGCGCTTGTCGTTCTTTTTCGCATTTTTGAGGAAGTCGGTTAACGGTGCTTGAATCCGGGCTGCCCATGGTATCGATTTGCGATAATAATTTATCATACCAAGGAAGCGGCGCAGATCACTGATAGTATCAGGTTTCGGATAGTCTTTGATGGCTTGAACTCGTTCAGTTGGTGGAGCGTAGCCGTGCTTGTTGATGGTGTAACCAAGGTAGGTTACTTCGTGTTTCGCGAACTGACATTTCTTTGGATTAATGGTGAGTCGGTTGGCTCGTAGAATCTCAAAGATGGCCGTCAGGTGCTGGAGGTGATCTTCATGCGACTTAGAGAAAATAATCAAATCGTCTATGAAGCATCCAACGAAGTCTAGACCTCGTAGCAAGTTGTCCATGTGTCTTTGGAAGGTCTGTGTAGCGTTCCGCAGACCTGGTGGCATGCCGAGGAACTCGAATAAACCAAATGGCGTCGTTACCGCTGTCTTCGGTATGTCAGCTTCGGCAACTGGTATCTGGTGATAGGCTCGTACTAGGTCGATGGTGGTGAACACGGTTGATCTGTGGAGGCGCTGGAAGATGTCATCTCCATGGGGTACAGGATAGCGATCCGGAACAGTGTGTGCGTTTAGTTTCCTGTAGTCCCCAGTGGTACGCCAACCACCGAGTTTCTTTGGCACCATGTGTATGGGGCTAGCCCATTGGCTGTTGGACGGGCGAATGACACCGTAGTGTAGCAGAAGGTCGAAGTCTACTTTAGCGACCCTGAGTTTGTCGCCGGTGAGACGCCGTGGACGCTCAAATACTGGTGGTCCACTTGTCTCAATGTAATGAGCAACTGCGTTACTCTGGTCAGTAGCAAGTGCTGTGCTTGGTCTGGTAATGTCGATGAAGCTGTTAAGAAGCTTCAGGTAGCTTTCGCTGCCAGCACCGGGACAGATTGCCTGGTCGATCGTGGAGATGCTGTTAATGACAGCCTCAGACAGTTGACCCCTAGAGGTGAGAGAGGTTATGGAGTCGATGAGGCAGCGCCCCCTCAAGTCGATCAGCAGTGCGTGATAGACCAGGAAATCTGCACCGATGATGGCTGAATTAACATCTGCAATGACAAAAGACCAAGTGAACGCTCTACGGAGATTGAAGTTGAGCGTCAGAACTTTCTCACCATATGTGTGAATGTTAGTCCCATTGGCAGCGTGCAGCATAAGGTCACCTCGTGCCAGCTGATGGCGAACGGCGGATTTGGGAACCAGCGAGATAACGGATCCTGAGTCGACGAGGAACCTCATGTTCGTCGTGCGGTCGTGCATGTGTAGGCGAAGCTCTTTGGTTACCCGCGTGCTGGTGGTGATGCTGTCGCCGGCCGCCTGTACGGTCGACAGCGAAGTCAGTTTCCCTGGTTGGCGTCGTAGATTGGTTGGTGTCGTAGGTGCAGGGTGACGTGCAATGCTGAGCACCAGCACCAAACTTTCGATGATAAAAGCACAGTCGTGCTGGTGAGGGTGAAGCCTGCCTGGTTTGCGATCGCTGTTGACTGCGACCACGCTGTGAATCAAGTGGTCGACTGCAAATGCGTGTTCGTGACTGCTCCCTGGTGAGTGTTAGAAGCTCGGACAGAGCGAGTTGCATTTGTGCTACAGTCTGGACCAAGCCAGTGAGCAACGGGTCAGTGCCCCTGTGGTAAGGTGACACTGATCGTGGCGGGTGTAATACTTGCGTGGCCATGACAGAGGAGCCCGTCTGGCTCTCCATGAGCTCGTCTGCTAGTTCAGCCTGCTCGTTGAGTGATGCCTGGCGAAAGATTTTCAAGCACCTCACGATGGCTGGTGGAAGCAGTGCGAGCCACCTAACGCGAAGCACGTCCTCTGACGCACGGTCGCCAGCCAGGGTCCGCAATTGCCGCAGAAGCTGACCGGGCTTCTTGTCACCGAGTTGGACTTCCGACAGAGCCTTGTGTAGCTGATGGTCTGCGGAATCCGTAAGTCTTTTAATGATAGTAGCTTTTAAATGCGAATACCTTTCTGTTTCAGGTGGATTTCTCAGCATGTCTGCGACCTCCTTGATCGTCTCAGTGTCCAGCGAACTGATGATGTAGTTGAACTTCGTTGCGTCGCTTGTAACTCGGTGCGTCTGGAACATCGACTCGACCTGGATGAACCATAAGCAGGGGTCGTCCCTCCAGAATGGTGGAAGTTTGACGTTCACTACCGCTTCCACCGTGGCGAGAGCTGCGGCTGCAGTCAAGTCACTGAGCGACGCTGTAGTTCGGTTGCTGTCGTGTGTCATGTCGTCGATCCGATCGGGTGGCGTTGCGGGAGGTGGTGTCTGGGAAGATTGCGATGATTGCGTGTCAGCTAACCTCGTGGGTGAATGCTGCAGTGGCATGTCCGTCTTATGCGAGTTAGGTTAGGACGCGGTCATCGAAGCACAGCAGGGCAGGTAGTTAACCAAAAAAATCTCACACGCGACGAGAGAAAAGGCTGTGAAACACTGTTTGCGTGCTATTACGCGAATGGTTAGTGTCGATGCGGTCGCTGAGACGCTTGAGTGCGTAAATGCGTTTTACGAGCGGCGAAGCACACCGCGTGTTCTCGCGCGGCAATCCGATCACATCACGTCGGGGTCACCATTTATAGATATTCTGTTTATCTATAATAATTGAGTGGACACTCGTGGATAATAATTAACGAATATTTATTGTAACAGTCGTGCGTGATAATTATAAGACGCGTTAAGGAAGAGACGTAAATGATAGGTGGTGTGTCGATTGCGCGGTGCGCTACAAGTGTGGTAGTCTAACAGGAAGCTTGTCGTAACTCTAGCAAAGAGAGACTAGACTGCCGGACCGCGAGGATAATCTCGCTAGAAGTCCGGGCGTGGAATTAACAGTTGCTTCCGTCGGTGGCGTGGCGGTGCATCCGAGGTGCACGCATGCTGTGTGGCGGATGGCAGTGCTGGTAGCGTGGGTACGTTGGCTTTGTCGGTAATAGGTGGTAAAGTTTGGCGTGTCGGTGACGCCACATATATAATTACTTTATGTGTGAGAAACATTTCGAGCTATAAATCTGTGCCGCGTCAACAATAATTATTCAGAATTCTCTAGCTCCAATGAACCGAACACCCTACCGACTAAACTATCGCGTCATCGCTTGACTTTGAGATTTCCGTATTCATATGCCACTATTAGTCTACCAGCCATTCTAACCGATGCGTAACTATATTCCAATAATAATGACAACGCATGTCTATGTGACATATAATTCTACATATTTTAAAATACAATTGGTAAATTTTACAAAAACAACGGCGGCGCTACACTCGTTTCCCTACGACCCTGTTTTTTTAATCCAAAATTTACAAATTGTATTTTTAAATATGTAGAGTTATATGAAATAAAAATAATTTTTTTATCATGAATAGTTTCACTAAGAAGATTCAGAAAATTTTTTTTATTTAGCTCCATGACTAGGTATAATCCCTCAAATGATTGGTTGTAACGTATATGCTCAAATCGCATCCTTTGTCATGGAAGGCAAAATAAAGGATACAATATAATTTATAGAAAAATACAAAAGATTTATTTCATGAAAACATCATTATCAGATAAAAAGTCATAATTAACATTTATTTCCACCGATTCATCAACATTACCATGGTCTGTATCACTCCCCACTTCATTTTCATCCGAGGAACTAAATGGAGGAAATAAATCATCAGAATTTTATTCTTCAGCAATGTTGATGATGTTACGTCCAGCGTCCTCATATGAATGTATTATTTTTATTTTTTATAAATGCGTTGGGTCACTGCGGTGCCCGTATACTGCTCTGCTTACCATAATATAAATACTATTTCAGTAAATACTATTAATTAATATCTTACTTTACTACTCAAATTAATTAAATAAAAATAATAATAATAACAATAATATAATAATGAATTTTGCAATGTAGGCACTACATATGCATTTATATTTAGGTACGCAGCATAGATCTAACATACTACATACCTATACGAAATGGTTGGTGGGGAATGCAATGAGTGGAAGGCAGATGCAAATAATCAAAGCACACTCTTCTCAATCGATTTATACTCGCCGCATTAACTCAAAAATCAAAAGTCGGAAAAGGTTGACAATAGAATTATCCTTAATCTACAACCCCTGGCTGTTCAAATCCAGGGGGTGCCAAATCACTGTACTAAAAAATAATTGTGGTTCAGTGGTTGGCCACTATTGGGAGCGAATTAAGGGAGTTCGCGCGTATCTGCCTCTACCATTGATCATTCCCTAGCACCCCTCGCTTACAATTAAGAGGGACTTATGCCTGTATGATACCATAAAATCCACGGTGAGGAATTTTGTTGTCGGACGATCTAATACCATTGATGTAGTCGGCACCGATAAGGGCTCCTATGTAACCAAAACTGCCAAGATAACCTTGCAGCCACCTTGAAGTACCGTGAGAGAATTATTACTCCCTCCACGAGTCAAAGATGCACAGTAGAATGATATTTAAGCAAGTAAAGCAGAACAAGTCCGTGCAGTAATTTTCGCACAGTCTTCATCAGTCTTTCTGTTCTAATTAACTAATCAAGTCATCAGGTATCAGTCCCACGCGACACTCAGAGAGTAATTTTTAATTTATGTATTAACGTGTTTTACAACGGATTAACGCGCTTGGGAAGGTGACGAGCCTCTCAACGGTCAGTGCATTAAAGCAAACACCGGTTTTTGTTGAGTTCTCGTGTTATAAATCAACGCGAGCCGAACACTAAAAGCGTTAACATTCGGAACTAACCATTATTGAATACACAAGTGTCAAAATAAATTCATCATCAAACAATTAAATCGTGAGTGATTCAAATTCCAACTATCCTCCTACATTCGACGGGGATTGAACGTCATCCCTAGTATCAAGCAAATACCACAGTGACTATAACCCAGGGAAACTACGTGTTAAGTCGGTTCGGTAGTGCAGGTCCCTTGCGGAATTGATGCACGCCTACTGTCTTGGCATTGTACGGCCCCCTGGAGGAACTCATTGACAGTTCATTAATTTCATACGGCCATCAGGTTGACCTCGTTTCAATTTAGCCGCACACACTGCACTGATCATTTTGTACAGAACCCTTGTGGAACACATGCACGATTAGCGTTATGGTGTGATGTGGTTTGTTGAGGAGGGATTCGACTTGTAGGTACATAACTATACAACCCAGGAAAAACTACGTGTTGAGTCGGTTCGGTAGTGCAGGTCCCTTGCGGAATTGATGCACGCCTACTGTCTTGGCATTGTACGGCCCCTGGAAGAACTCATTAGCAGTTCATTAATTTCATACAGCCATCAGGTTGACCTCGTTTCGATTTGGCCACACATACCGCACTGATCAACCTGTGCAGAACCCCTGCGGAACACATGCACGATTAGTGGTATAGTATGACGTGGTTGGTCGAGGAGAGATCCAGCTTGTAGGTCTATAACTCGTTAAATTCAACAAGCGTCGTCCTAGCTCCTCCATCTCAGACCTCCTTCTTCTATCGTCATAGAACATTCATGGCCAGACGACACGGAGGCCGCAAATACCAAATCCGTAGAGTGCATTCAATCGTTGCTCAAACACTGAGCCTAGTGAATTCCCTCAAAGACACGCACACACCGGAGCAAATCGCAACCGGTTTGATCGCCCTCAGTGAACCCATTAATAACTGTCGTTTACCAAGGGGCAACAACCGTACCATTGCAAAAGTAGTTCGACGAGCGCGTGCGATACAACCTCCGTCAAAACCGGTCATAGTCAGTAACGTGTCATACGCGGGACCTACGATCATTATCGCCGAAACCAGAACAGCAGTACCTGCTGTACCGGACCATCCAGTTCCTGAACCAGCGGTTCCAGTACCAAGGAAGAACCCAGAAGCTATTCCACGACAACCGGTGACCCGTCGGCGATTCACCAAGGTGGTCCAGCGAAAGCATCGTACAACCATCAAACTGAGCAACATCCCAGTCATCACGATTGATTAGAATATACCCGCTACGCCCTACGTTCAACCACGCAGCCTAACACAATGAACGGCCGTAACCGGTGAGTAACCAAACATTACCATTCTTATAATATTCGTGTTACATCGAGGGAGAATTTCTGTTCAGCCCACATTAGTTAAAATTTCTAAGGTTAGTGAAGGTCTCCTCCCTACCGGTGAAGCCCGGTTCAAGCGAGATCTAATTTCTGCCCGAAATCCTGTGGCGTCCTTGTGCGCATTCATATCTTGAGAATCAAGATCTGTTGGTAGGACGTAACAATGAACTCCCTGGAATCGAGATCATCATCTACATCGGTATGTCTATTCTCAATGTCTGCCAATATATTGTTGGCGGTGGCAGCAGCAGCAGCAGCAGCATCGTTGCAATGTTCTCCATTGCAATGTTTTCAGAGTAGAGTGCACGGCAATCCTACCTTTTTACAGCTGCAGCGTGCTGTCTTGCAGTTTCCCGTATACACACAAATCACCTGAAGTACAGACAGAGAAATACATCAATTAATTGCTTTCATTTAAGGTATTATACTTAGTCATGGAGCTGAAGAAAAGTGTTTGTTGGAGAATTTTTTTTAGCCAAACTATTCATCAGATAAATAATATTTTTATTTCATATCATTCGACATATTTTTAAGTACAATTGATACATTTTTTATTTAAAAAACCAATGGCGGCGCTACACTCGATTCCCTACGACCCTTTTTTCTCGTCATCGAGCACACGTGGCCAACACTGAACCGAGGGTAACGCCTCTCGTGGAAAAAGTAAGTATAAATTCATTTCGAAGCTAGCATCATTTGCGGCAAGTATGGAAAGCAGCTCGCCCAGCAAAAAAAGGATACTTGTCGGTATGGCAGGATATAGACATTACAGTGCCGAAGTTTATAATATGATCGGCACCGGTTGCTCTGATTACCTCCAAGCACCAGTCTCACCAGCTCAAAACGAGACTTTTATTACTAATTTGAAAGTAAACGATTCAGCATGATAAGCTTAACGGCAAATAATAATTTTTTTATTACACGATATTATTTTATTCGCAACTGTTCAGTATTTAAATATTCTTTCATGAATTTTCTTCATAAATCTATAATATATTGCATATCGTATTATAATGCAATCGAAAAAATTCTTCATAAAAGTAGTTTGTCTTCATGGTATACCTGTCGCGACTGACTAAAAATAATAATAAATATGCCAATTGTACTTCACGACAACTTTTATTTTCAGCTTTTCGTAGGGTGAACATTCTACTTAGCATATTTTATGTAGATATATTTTTTATTTTATATATGTTTGTAAAAAGACAGTCAACATCTAACATTATTTTTGTGAAGATTTCGTTGAGGATACAATATCGTACGCAAATGTACTTGTCTCAACAGTATTACAACACTGTATTAGTATTTTTGGGAAATGGATTTTACATCTTTTTGCAAAGTTGTTTTTTATGCACCTTCTTTAATATGATAACTGTTTGCACACTTAGTCTCGTAAATTATTTTTTGTAAACAGTTCGAAAACAGTAAAACGCAGTTGGTATAGGTAGTGGATTGTAATTAGTTAAAAATGAAATTAGACGTGGTACACAGATGTTGGGAAATTCACATTTATTGCTCCACCTGTCAAGTTCAATGGACGAATTCATACATAAAATAAGGAATAAAATATACGACAAGATAATGATTTTAAACAAAAAAAAAAACAAATTGAAAGAGAGCGGTACCGACACTGCACACGATTGTATTAATCGGTAAGAATGATCTGAGCCTCTCCGGCAAATTAAAGATAATGCACCGATGAGTAGACCGAGGTTCTTCACAGCTAGTTTAAAGTCAGATGTTCGCTTGATAATTGTTGTCCCGTGAGATTAATTAACACTATTGAGCACCGAAAATACTAAATGAGCTGAGATGCACACTTCACGAAGTGAAACCATAGACTTATAGTCTATGGATGAGCCCGAGTCTGCCGATGGTTTGATATTTAAAAAAATATTTTAAAAAAAAACAAGCAAGATGGCTGATATTTTAAATCAGCTGTTGTCACCAGCTCTGTTGTAGAGCGTGTGCGCGCGATGAGCTGTTGCATGGCATGCTGTCCCAAATGGTTTTGACGCTCCGACGAGGTGCTGCCGCCACGCAGCAGCAGTGACCGCTTGCCCACGCTTGCCGGCAGTAAACAGTCCAATCACGCGCAGCAGAATGCTCGTATATTCTCAAACAAATATTTTTTTTAAATTTTGTTTGAAATATTCATTGTTATACTTTTCTTCATTATTTATTATTTTCAGTATTTAAAATAGATAAAATTAGCATTGCTGGTTACAATTTTTTAACTGCACTACCAGCAACGCACTCGCTTCACTCGCAATTTATTATGTGTTGTAACGGTAATTTTTCTCGTTAACATTAAACTTATTTCCCCAGGGGAAATTCAAGCTCGATCACAGGTGTAATTAATTGTAGACTTCTAGGTAGGTGAGAGTGAGTTTTATTTATGCAGTTAATAAGAACAGAATGTTGACGTGCGGTTTTTCTGGTACCGATGACCAATACAATTCCTTGAAATTTCGTAATTCCTATGATTATTCTTACAATTCTTTTTGGCTATTTCGTGTACATAGGCTCTCGGTGCACTCGACTCGGTAGTCTGTTATTGTTTTGCGAGCTAGTAGTGACCCAGTTACTCTACATGCAAACACACACACTTGAACGCGTCGAACACTCGCTCTTCGGACCGATGTCTCTATTGTATCTATACCTCTCTCTTTCTATCCCTTATTTCACTTCATCACTATCTCCTTTAGACTCGCACGTTTATGCACTTCTCGCTATCCTACAGGTTTAAATACCACGCGACTTAATTCTATTCGCCTAAAATTACTTTTAATTCTATTTAATTAACTCTATACAATTAATTCTATTCACTTAAAAACTATCTAAATCGAGATCAATATCAGTTGACTCAATATGTCACTAACAATTTCGATATAATTTTAATGACTCGCCTGTCCTTTCTTTTTTTGTCGTTTTCGCTGTTCCACGCTCACTGACACGATTATTTTTATCTTGCAAAATCCCGTATTCCACTCCAATACTAGTATGAATACATTTTTATAACTCCAAAAAAATGCACAACTTTGTTTTTTTTTAATCGCTTCTAACTTGGTAATCTGGGCCAGAAAAGTAAAGAGCGTAAGAGAGCTTTTCCCTCCGCGCAGGCTCTTTTATAGCCTGCCCGCCAATCTGGTACCTCTCTCCGTCATTATCGGCTTCGATTTTTAAATCTACCGAGATTTAATAATTTCTCGGCTTGCCGTTACCGCGCTACCCGTCTTCCCCTCGCCGCCAAGCGAGGGCAGCTGGTCGCTGACCTGCTGTTTTCGGCAGCGAGGGAATTCCAGAGCTCTGACGTAGTTAGTTTTTCTTACATGTCCGGGTGCGATGGCCTAGTGCCCGCTGTACTCGGTGGTTCCGAACGTGATTTCGGCTTTTATAGCCGTTTGAAATAATAAAAAAAGCTAGAGAGTATAACTATGTTACAGTGTGTTTGCTATGTTTTTAAAAACGTTCGTGGTAAACATATGGACGCATCACTATTGGTTGTAGGAATGCGATTGAGCTTAAAGACCATCGCGATGTGAATGGTCCTCTCTCTATCTCTTCTCGTTCCTGTTTGTACGACTCGGCTGATTGAAAACATCGTTGAAGGATGGTTTGGTTACCCATAGCCATAGGTATGTACTACAACGAGGTGAGCTGGCATCGTCTCGCGATGCGGCATATAATGTACTAAGGAAAGAACGAAGCGTCGCGCGGGGTTGCCACGAATGAAGAGTGAAGCGATTTTGGTTTTTCGAATCTGAATCTGAGCTAAGTTTCAGTATTAGAATATATTATGAGTCCGCTTTCCCATGTGCGCTGTATTTTTTTGTCATTTTTCCAGTTTGGAACCATAATTGTAGGAACTGCAGAACAATCATAAAAAATGGAATATTAATAGAATTATAATACTAAGAGCATTTATTTATCAACCATAATAATTCTAGCAAGCGACCCTGTAAGTTTAACATTTTTAAATATAGATACAGCTTCTATGTCCGATAAGTAGGATGTATATTTTTTCCGAAACACAACTCAGGGTGCGAGATACGTGATCGCGATTCTAAGCGAGGGAATGAGAGTCCTAATTCATACTCCGCGAATGATTATTAATATCGGGTCCAATTGCAAGGAGATTAATTCTGACAGGGCCCAGGTTGTGGCAGAATTTTTTAACAATTTCTTTGTTAAAGAATTGTCAAATCTTCTTGCTTAATCAATTTTAATGTACTTGGTTTCAGCAATTAGAGACGACATTAATAATAATTTGCCAATGCGAGTAGTATGTGTACACCTTTGCTCCATCCCACTCCTATCCCCACTCCTTCCACCATCACGCGGCAGTAGTATGTGTACACCTTTGCTCCATCCCACTCCTATCCCCACTCCTTCCCCCACCACGCGGCTACCCCCACCGCCCCACTTTTCCACCGTCGCGCTACCCACTCTGCTTAACCAGTGTCGGTAACGTGGAGATGGTAAAGTGAGGTGATGTGGGAACTCTGGTGAACAAGAAAAACTAGAGATAAGAGCAGGATGGAGCAAAGGTGTATACATACTTGAAAAAAGAAATAAAATTAGGTAGTTACCTCTGTTGTTATTGACGTCCACCTTCCTTTGATGTCGATTATAAACTCCTGTCTCTCACTATCTCACTCACACAAACACACACACACACGCGCGCGCGCGCGCGTGGACACTTTTATAACCGAGCATCGTCTACTTAAGGAAGCTCCGGGTCCTCGAAGCCCTCGTCCACATCGCCGCCATCGTACCCGATGTCTATTTCGGCACTGAGGACTCCGAAAACCCGCTAGCGTCGTAACGAGGATACATTGCGAAAAATACGTTTTTGACTGCGCGATCACGAAGTTGAAGACAGACTGAATGCTCAGGATGCTGTTGGTTGGTATCACGGGGTTCGAAGATAGCAAACCCCCCTCTGAATCATAACTAAGGTGTCCAGCGCTCTGAATGCAGCGACGGCGGTTTTGCACGTGCGTACCGCTTTGCGCTGTGCTCCTCGCGAAGCGCCTGCTTTGCAGTAAAAGTCGCAGAATATGATACCGTCCCGCGAGGGACCTCGATTATAATTTATGTATAATTATAAAATAAGAGGCACAGTAAGAAGATGTATTTGTTTTTAATTGATCAATATTTTATTTAAATCACTTTACACACATTTACCTTCGCACGTGTTGTGCCGCGGAATATTCCACTCCGTATTTAGTATATTCGGGAATATTCCATAGTAAAGAAACATTGGAATTCGTTCAAGACAAGAAACAAAGTCCAATGCCCGATCGTATGAACGACCCCAAGAACGCCGACGCAGCATGAGCGACTCGCTTGGCGTTCGACGATAAGCTAACGCTAAATTGCGAATTTAGGGATTTTCGTCAAGACAGTTAGCAACTGCTTTACGAAAAGACAGAATTAATTTCGACTTAACAGAGAACGGTTGGTTCCTCGTGAAATTCTCAGAACAACGCGTAATTGTACTTTCTAACTTTGACTTTTAAATAGACAACGGAAAGTTACCGTTGCCTATAATAAATACTTCCTTTTACATAAATTCGTGTTTTCATCGATAACTCGAGATCCATCTCCTTATCGGCAAAGGATCCCAAAAAATAATAACTTTTTAATATTATACCGAATACCGAATAATCTAATTACCCGGTACCGGCATAACATTTGGTGGCAGCGGTGGGATCTGCCGAAGTTAAGTGATTCGCGATTTATTAGGACAAAAGTGTTTTGGACAAAGTGAAGAGCGACATTAACGTGACGACTACAATGCGTGCAAGGACACCAGTGTAGTTCGTGAAAACCCGACTAATCTAACGCGAAGCCGTGAAGTGAACGTCGGTGCGGGGTGACGTATCGGTCAACCGTTTAAAGTCCCGATTGACGGTGTCACGTCAAGTTGCGGAGAACCGCACAAAGTGTGCAACCGAGTACGCACAGCAGCTACTCGAAAAGAAGCCGTCGCGCAACCATTGGCGACGCACCAAGCACGAACCCAGGAACCAACGAAGATACGGGTCAACGGTACCAGGGAGGATAACTGGACTAGCCTTCGAGGGAAGCTACGAGACAACAGGTCTACAGCACCGGAGGAACTGCACCCGAGAACATCAGTATGGAAAGGACCGTCTACCAGATCATCTTTCTGTAAATGGCGGTTACTTTATACTTATACATATAGCCGATAAACTGAAGCCAGATAGGAAAAATATTTTGGAATTTTTGAAAAAAAAAAAAAAAAAAAGTAATAATAATAATTTTGCCAAAGCCAGCGTAGAACGGATATTTGAGAAAAATATTCCACTAGAAATATATCTCTTGAGATTTTGTGGGAATATTTTTAAGTAGAGTTCGCCGCGAAATTAGCAAATATGTCAGATCCTAGAGGAGCCCGACCAAGAAATAGGGGCAACTCGCTAGAGACCACGTTGTCCAGCGCAGAGGTGGACCCCACAGCTGGATTAGCCGCGGCCGTAGGGGACATAGTTTATGAAGCGCGCAGGGTGCTATTCGAGCTCTCGCCGTCGGGGCGAATCCCTTCGTCCAGACAAGGGGCCCTGGCGGACCGACTGACGGCCCAGTTTGGCGTAAACCCACGGAGGGGTGCGTCATTCGGGGATTTTGACAGCGACGTTAGCGACGACGTTTTTAATATGGCCACCGGCGAGCGAACGCCCGAGCACGTCACCGAGGACATGGTTGACCGGGAAATAGAGAGTATGCGTACGATAGATCGCGTAGGATTCTCTGCAGCTACCGGTGTGACAGCCCGGTCGGTACCGGCAAGGGTACGCGATCGGTTGGAGGCAGTCGACCAAAGTCAACGCGAAATGGAAAGAGCGCGACGCCAATACGAAAGGCTGCAGCGCGAGCACGATCGAGGCCAACGCGAACTCGATCGCGAGCTCAGGGAGGCCGAAACACCGTCAGCGAGACGGAATTTGGCAGATACGCTAAACGAGGTTGGAGCAGACGAATACGAACTCATCCACTCCTTACGAGAGCAAATTGCCGAGCTCCAGCGACGGTTAGGAGGAGCAGGGATGGAGGACATCCCGCCCCCCGCACTGCCCCCGAGACGCACGTGGTTCGAGGAGACGCAGAGGCCCTCAAATATGCTCAGCCTCAGTCTCGGTATAAAAATGGTAAAAACATTCGACGGCAAAGATTCGAAGGCATTGCCGCTCTTCTTAAAGTCCTGCGAGACGATATTCCGCAGGGTAGCAGAGGTGGAGCATGACACCCTCCTCGAGTTGATCGTTATGAGTAAGCTAGAGGGTGCAGCAGCAAGACAACTGCAGCACAAAACCATCAGCACCATGGCGCAACTCAGGAGCGAGTTGGAAGCGTTGTACGGACAACGGAAGTCCCTGGCCGCGCTGCAAATAGAGTTCAGCTCCCTCCGGCAGGGACAGAACGAGGACATCGCCGCCTATGCGGCAAGGCCGGAGAGGATCACGGTAGACATCGCCGAAATACTCTGCGAACCGTTGCAAACAGAGGATCAAAAGATCACCGTCGAGAGCGTCACGCGACGAAGCGCACGGCCAACTTCGAAAACGGCCTGCACGGCCAGGTGCAAGTGCTGGTGCGTGCTAGAAATTACCAAACACTGCACGACTCTGTGGCAGGGGCCATAGATATAACCAACATGGTGCAGCCGAAGGGAGGGGTAGGTGGAGCACCAAACCACCCCAGAAGGTCCCAGGGCGCACCATCCCGGCAGAGCGAAAACTGTTTCACTTGCGGGAAAGCCGGACACATGGCACGAGACTGTACCCGGAGATCGGGAAAAGTTAGTTTGCCAATGCCTAGCGAAAACAAGTCCATAAACAACGTAGACATCGTATGTAACTACTGCCAGAAGAAGGGCCACGTGTGGAGGGACTGTAGGAAAAGATTGTCACAAAATAAGACCGAGCCAGCGCAGACGCCGCAGCAGAATCGACGCCCAAGGAACTCCGGGGGCCAGAGTGATAAATCTACAGTAAATGCCGGAATGTGTCGAACAGAGACCGATGCCAGCCTGCTGGGAAAGATGAGAATAAACACGCTCACTGCCCAGCAGAAATCTGCGTGCAGAAAGAAGAAAACAACGCAGCAGTTACTGCAAGTAACGCTGCCGGCGTCCTGCGCAACCGCCAGCGACTTCGATATCGATGCACCGTTGGCCACGACCGGGGTACTCACACTCAAAGTGGACACCGGATCGCAGTGCAACATAATCAAGGAAGGCTCTCTCAAGCCCGAGACCATGGTGAGCAGGTGCTCCGTGGAATTACAGGGTGTGGCGGGCGAAAAATTCACCCCCCTTGGTATAGCTAAAATTGTACTCGAGACACCGGCTTTAAATGTAGAGCATTGATTCTACATCGTTCCGAACAATGTGCCGCTGAAGATCAACGGACTACTTGGCATGGACTTTATCAAGCAGCATAAAGCGGACATCCTGCATGGCGAGATGCTCAAGTTATATGGGCACTGCATGCCGCTACGGGACGGCGCGATATATTCGTCACCACGCGGTAGAACTGCCGCCACGTGCAAATACATAGGCCTACTTACAAAGATAAAGCTTCCTTCCGGAAACGGGTATAACATGGATGCCGCCAAGGAAAATACATTTGTCAGACTACCTACAAGGAGCGGGATCGGCCGAGGCATCATAGAGAGACCCCGTGTCACACCGTCAAGAATCAAAAGAGTGAGTTTAGAAGTTTCTAAATGCGAAGTGCAACAGCCGACGGTGACATGCGAGCCGTCGGTGATAGCGAAGACCGTACGTAGCCGCCAGGTCAAGGCACTGCGCGTTAGCTCAGAGAGCACGGGGAAGAAGGCCAAACGGTTTGCGCAGCGCCAACGGAAGCCCGACATGGTGCCCCCCAGCAGTGAAAAGCAAGCAGCTCGCGTAGGAATAGTGTGCGAATACAACGGTGTATTCCAACTACGAGGGAACAAGCGACAGCGCACGCACAAGGTGTAATATCGCGCACCCTTTAAGGTCGGATTGAAGGACCTAGGATCGCAACCCTTCCCTGGGAAGAACGTAAAATCGCGGCATGGGTCCGGTAAAATGCATAAAGCCGGAAGAAGAAATACTGATGCAGACGCTCTGAGTCGCATATATGCGACCACACGAGCCCAAGTGGGACAGGACAAAAAGTCCCACAAAAAAGAGAATGATAGCGCAATAGGGTATACGAACAGCCGCATAAAGCGGAGAGTCGAGGATACCCAAGGCAACCACTATAACTCGTCGGAGCGAGAGGCTAAACCGTCCACGAGAAAGAGAAGTGGAGATGCCGACAGACAAAATGCTAGCGGAAGGAATAGCCCAGTCCAGCAGGAGTCAATGTAACGCGCCGCTGATGGTCGTGGCTAAGAAACCCGATGCTGCCGGAGTGAAGAAAATGCGCGTAGTGGTGGACTTTCTGAAGTTGAACGAAGCCACCATCGGAGACTCGTACCCACTGCCCAATATCACCGAAATATTGGACCAGTTGGGACGGGCCCGATATTATACGACTTTGGATCTCGCCTCTGGATTTCACCAAATCCCGATGGCGCAGGAAAACATAGAAAAACGGCATTTTCTACTCCGCGGGGTCATTTTGAATCCATTCAGATTGAAGAACGCACCACCGACTTTCCAGCGGCTAATGAACTCCGCGTTAGCAGGACTACAGGGCGTCAAATGCTATGTATACCTCGACGACATAGTAACACACGGAGTAAGAGCTACTTGCGATAGTATGGGCCCTAGCTCAATTCCGGCCATATATTTACGGTACCCGTTTCACAGTAGTCACGGACCACCAACCACTCACCTGGCTGTTCGGAGTAAAGGACCCAAGTTTGAGATTGATGCGTTGGAAAATTAAATTGGCGGAACATGAATTCAACGAAGAGTACAAGGCTGGAAAGCGCAATACGAATGCAAATGCGCTAAGTAGAATATACCTTACTACGAGGGCCCAAGCAAGAGCGAGGAGCGAAGTCCGTATGTCGAAAGAGGACAGCACGACGGGGCAAGTAGGCACAACGAAAGACCGCACAAAACGGACAGCCGAAGATACCCCGTATAGCTATGGTAACTCGCTGGAGCGAGAGGTCGAGCTCGCCCGCGAGAGAGACGAGGACAGCAAGCGCCCGGGTACGGACAGCCGCACAAAGCGGAGAGCCGAGAATACCCCGGGCCAGCCTAGCAACGCGGCAGAGAGAGAGGCCGCGCTGGCCAATGCACCAGAAGAAGATAGAGAGATCCGCAGCGTGCATGCAGATCGCTCTACTGAACCCCACAGCCCCGCCGAAAAGCCGTGCGGTCGGGGAAGGGGCAGACCACGCAAGCAAGCAACACAAGCCACTGGTAAGACTGCGAGCACCGCTGACAAGGACGGAGCGGGCCCAGCACAGCATGGCGGACCCGCGAAGCGCGGAAGGCCGCGAAAAGCAAACGTTAGAAGGCCGCTCGAGACAGAGAGCAACCCAACGGCGGAGCTAACGGCGGGCACACCGAGCGAAGAAACTGCGGACAGAGCACCGCAAAGGCCTGCTGAGGAAGCGAGGCACGGCGGGGCCCGTAGCCCACGAACTTCCAGCAGCGCGGACGAAGACAGCGTTATAAAAGAGTATAGCGACTGCCGCAGTGGCGTAGCTACTCCTTCTGCCGATGACCGCCAGAAAATAATTAGAGAATACCACGACACCTCCATAGGAGGGCATCAGGGTATACGGCGTACGTTACATCAGATTCGGACCAAATACGACTGACCCGGCCTGAGAAGAGATTTAGAAAATTATATATCGTCATGTGAATCCTGTCAAAAGAATAAAATCAGAAAAACAGAACGAGTGCCGATGGTGGTAACGGACACCCCATCGAGGTCATTTGAAAAAGTCGCGGTCGACATCGTCGGACCGCTACCGGAAAGCACTTCCGGGAAAAGATACATACTCACGTTCCAGGACTCGCTTACCAAATACAGTACAGCAATATCACTGCCGAACCAAGAGGCTTCGACAGTCGCTAGAGCGCTCGTTGAAGAATTGATCTGCCGACACGGAACACCGGAAATAATATTATCAGGTCAGGGTACGAACTTCCTCAGCTCGACCTTCAAGGGAATATGTCGACTGCTGCGAATCAAGGAAATACAAACGACAGCCTACCATCTGGAATCAAATAGCGCATTAGAAAGATCGCATCGCACCCTCGCTGAGTACCTAAAAATGTTCATAGATGAGGATCAAGGAAATTGGGACGATTGGCTGCCGTATGCGATGTTCACGTACAATACCACTCCACATACGGGGACCGGACTGTCGCCCCACGTGTTGGTGTACGGACGCGAGGCCGAATTGCCGACCGCCGTGAAACAAGAACCACGCAGCACTTATGCCTACGATGACTACGTCTACGAGTTACGCGAGCGATTACGCGCCGCATGGACTGTAGCACGAGACAACCTGGAAGGCGCGAAAAGACGGTCGAAGACTACATACGACCATGGCGCACAGATGCAGGAGTACCGCGTCGGCGAACGCGTACTCCTCCGTGACGAGACGGTGCGAAGGGGGTGGTCAGCCAAGCTGACCCCGAAGTGAACGGGTCCTCACGAAATAGTAGAGAAGAGGCCGCCCGTCAACTACGTGGTCCGAAAGGGACGTAAAATCCAGGCGGAGCACGCAAACCGCCTGAAGCTCTTTATCGAGCACTAATAGCTCAGGAATTGAGGAATTCAAATACTTATAGCTAGTTAAAACTAAATATTAGCAAGAAAATAAATGTGGGAAGGAGCCTCTCAGGACGCAGGGTAGGGAGCTCCAATAAAGTAGAAGAGGTTTTAGGAGACCTAATTTTATCAACAGGAAAAAGAGCGTATACATATCGGAAAAATATATTGAACGAAACAATTTCATTACGCAATCCGGAGGGGACGGAAAACTGTGACCGTGCCAGAAAAGCACCACGAAAAATGTATAGCATATTAATACTGACACAGGATAGTGTTCAGCGTAGAGTGTAAAAAGAATAACGTGCACACTCTATTCGGTTGATATACACATGTTAATAAGCCTCAGAGTGAGGAAGAAGGCACGCGTAGACAATCTAGTCCCAACGCTGAATAGAGCACAGAAAGGCCTACAGCGAAAATGGACACAGATAACGGCGAGAAATGCGCGAAAAGGGTTATCCAACTAACCCATCCCCTCATCGTCCTAATGCAACAGCAAGGGTGATAGCTATATGTCGCGCCAGCCCTAGAAAAATTGTGGGAAAAATCTCACTCGGCTTAAAATGTTAAATAATACGGGAATACTGGCTTTGGTAGGCGTATGTATAGTAACCGCCCGAGATTTCAGCGTCAAAACCATCGGGCGAACATCGCAGATCATCCGAAAAAACTACCTCCCATCGTTCAATTTAAAATTAACGGAAATTGAAGTTCAGGCACCCCCTACGCAGACCGAGAGGACAATTCCATTACAGACCGTGCTGCGAGACCCAGAAGAGCTTCAAAAGCTCGGAGCTCGAGCCGACCAAATCATGGACAACCTCAATACTGTCGGAGACGGGATGCAACACATCCACAATCTGAGTTTCTACTCACTGGGTGCAGTAGCACCAATAGCCTTGGTTGGCTATGTTCTGTTTAAATGTTATAGGTACCAACGAAACTGAACACCAACAAGGACAAGGGAGGCAACGACCCCGGCAGCAGCCGAGATAAACATCAACCTCGAGCGGCTCGGACGACAACAGCCAGAGGAGCAACTGCGATCCGAGCTGGCCAGAGTATGCACCCGTCCCCCCAACCGAGAACGACTCGCTCGGCTCAAAAGACGATAAGAAGCAAGAAAAAACTTCATCGTTAACAAATGAAAAATGAAAAATTGTATTGTATTGTATTGTTATATAACTTCAAACGGGAAACCAATGGAAGAAAACATTTTTTAAAGAAAAACTTTTTCCTTTTAAGGGGGGAGGGATGTTGTGCCGCGGAATATTCCACTCCGTATTTAGTATATTCGAGATTATTCCATAGTAAAGAAACATTGGAATTCGTTCAAGACAAGAAACAAAGTCCAATGCCCGATCGTATAAACGACCCCAAGAACGCCGACGCAGCATGAGCGACTCGCTTGGCGTTCGACGATAGGCTAACGCTAAATTGCGAATTAAGGCATTTTCGTGAAGACAGTTAGCAACTGCTTTACGAAAAGACAGAATTAATTTCGACTTATCCCGTTGTTTTGATTTTGTGGAATGTGTGAGGGATTAGCTCGGGATAGGCCGTGTCGCGAACCAAGAGCAAAGACTACCGAGTATTAAAAATTGTCCAGGAATATTATTCGAAATTAGAAGCAAGCGAGATAGGCTATACGACATATACAGTGTATGGGAGAGAAAGAGAGAGAGAGAGAGAGAGAGAGAGAGAGAGAGAGAAAGAGAGAGAGAGAGAACGGGATAACTGCTACCTCCGAATGAAAGATTAAAATTAAGATATCCAACTAGATTTCGAAAATTGTTATAATGAGAGACTAATTTTACGGGACATCTTATTTGAATTCTAAATTGGTGTTTATTGGAAATGAATATCTATTCGCCAGAAATAAAGAAGTTTGTAAGTCCCGTACCTGCTGTTGTTGTTTAAATTATTTACTGTTTATATTTTATTTATTTATTTATTTATTATTTATTTAGCTGACTTCGTTCATGGTTCTCGTTTGGCTTATTTATTGACCATATTTTATTATTTGATTTCGTTCATTTATTCTAATGACTCATTTTAATTCATTGATTTTATTCGTATTTTATTTATGACTAATTCATGACTTAACAGTCCGAACCACCCGTTCTGCCTCGAACAGCTGTAGCTGGCCTGGGTTGAGGCTGGTCATCCAACTCGGTATTTTTTTTCCTTCCGGCGCGAAAGCGCCTGGCGCTCATCTCGAAAGAGAAAATAAAAAGGAAGGAAAAAATAACTCGGACCAGTCTCAGGTAACGTAGTGCGTTGAGGCACAAATTTACGTTACACCACATATAGATGATTTTTCGTGAAATCAGGTTGTAACGGTTTCGAAGGTATTTGAGCACTATCTGCATACAACGAGAGATAATTTATCTTGTAATTTTGGAAATTGAATGGATTCATACTGAAGTCGCTGTTAAACGCTTTGTTATCGACAAAACCGATAATTACACGCTTCGACAATTGACCTAACACGATATTATCGATAGTCTCTCCATGAACACCAGAGTGTATTGAAACGGCTTTTACCTCGACTCTCGTAAGAGGATATTTAGCCGTAGATTTTGCCAGAGTTCTAGCATGCGAGAGCAACACACCAGGAGCTATTTTTGTTCTACGAACGAGAAGCGATGCCTCGAGAATCTTTAAGCCGCATTGACCATTCTTTGTATCGCCCACAAGACACAATGAATCTCTAGACCGCACCGACCGTAGTCGCATCTCGACACCGTTTAATAGGAACCGCTCCTGATTGAATATATCGCAATGCAGATGACCGAGCAAGTCTACAGTTTTCTCGACATTTAAAAATTGTATTCTCTTCACAAAACCCGTATTTCCCAAAGTTATATCATCCATTTTTCCAGGGGTATCGCCGTACCAGAGAACACTCGTGAGATGCGAATTTTTTGCTGCTGGACCGTAATTCAAAAGTGTTTCTATGTACGCTCGATAAGCGTAGGCATTATTTGAAGGTGAAACTAATGTTTGATTCAGGTATAGATCCACCTGATTAAACATAGAATGCAAGAGATTGTTTACAGGGCCGGCACTTACTTTCGACGCTGTACCCGCGGCAATTTCCGTAGTAGGAGATGTTATTTTCACTCTCAGACTAAGCATAGTATGCGCGAGATCGATATACTCATCACCCTGTCCAGGAATAACAAATTCAATCGGTAAATCATCTGTTAGCAAAGATATTGGTTTGTAATACACCCAATTGGAGCCTTCGATAGTAGTTTGCGTCGGTGGGAGTGAAAATAATTCAAGTTCCGATGTAAGACACTCGCAGGAGTGCGCATGTAGAAAAGCCATCTTGTTTCAGCTATCCAAAAATATCTGCAGCTGTTCGTTGACGAGTCTTCTTCTTCTTATTGTTCTTATTATTCTTCTTCTTTATGACTTTTCTCTTTATTACACTTTCATTTTTACGGGAGATACGTCGTGGTTTACGTTCGTTCGATGAATGAGGAGTTCACGAAATTTTACGCTTTTTATAACCAGACCCCCGCATGAGAGTGTCAATTTTTTCAGAGGCTTTGCGTTTGAGATTACTGCCCGATTCTCGCGCTCTCTCGTGAATAGCATCTTTCACAGCTATATTTCCAACGAGGATATCACCGGCTACGTTTACACCAGCGCGCAATGCCTCTCTTCCAACTGCTTTAGCGCCCTTCTTTAAAAGTGGTAACACTCGACGAAACAGGCCCCCGAGAAAGCTGCCGATACCGTGTCCTCGTTGATTAGGTGTTCCGATATAAACATGGCTAATACCGCCGTACCCGCGACAGCCCCATTCGTGCTGCACACTCTCAATATCATCCATAGTGATGTAATCAATCGTGGGACCTTTTGAAATGTAGTGTCGCAGTCAACGTTCCCTGCTCGAATGGTATAGGATCCCCAAATTCGTCTCTTATATCGATCTCGATAGTGTGTAAATTATTGCGCAAGAGAGGTATATATCGTGGCGTTGAAAACGATTTAATTTTTTTAAGAGGGGTGTTTGTACATCGCCTGTAATATAGCTCTCGCAGATATCTGTGTATAGAAACATGCTATGCTTGTATATATAGAAACTGGCTTATACTTGCCAGGTATATTTCACTAGCCCTTATAAAAGGTTCCAATATATTCTTTAAACATTACTCTATCCACCTATGTACTCTAAATCCCATAAAATGAAACTTCATTTTTCGACTTTTGACCAGCTTTTCGGGAATCGGCCCACTGTGCGACGGTGAGAGATGCACGTCTCGACCCTGTGTTTTCGCATTGCGGTTCTATCATTACAGCCCTACAGGCCTCTTCCGAGAATCCTAGTAGCCTTGCAGTAGCGGGTGATACGCGAAAGTCGTGGTATCGTAGACCGTCGCATACGCGCGCCACTTCGACCTACCCGCTCGGAAGCGATTTAAAGCGCAAACGACCGGCCACGTGAGGTAACTTACGTATACTATTCAAAAGAGCGTCTATGGAGCGATATACACCAGGTGGAACTTGGTCTCTATCAGCGCGTCTCCGTATTAAAAGATTTAAACCCGATAAATCATAATCACCATCCTCAAAAGTTACGAGATTCCCTACAGTAGGAACATGTAAAAGTGTCATCGGATAAACAATTTCCACTAGAGAAACAGACCATTCTCCGTGCAAACGTGTCTGACGCGGTAGTTTTGTAATAAATTTTGTCGTCGTATTATTCGGAAAATACTGCATACTACTGTTGCTCGGTAGTACGACAAAGAAAGAGCTATCCTTGGAGCTCATATTTATCAGCGACGGTGATTCCGAGCGTTCTTCCTCTTTGTCCTCTTCTTCTTCTCTTTCGTCTTCTCAGATGACGGAGGTACTTGTACTCGCGATAATTCTGCCTCGTAGAAAAAACCGTCGATAGTCTCGTTATTCAGATCGTGTACCATAAAATATACACGAATGGTTCTCGATTCACTGATATTCGTTGAATCTTGAATAATTCGTTACTCTAACCACGCTCATATCCATTCACGTATGCTGCTTTAGCTGAACTGATACGTACCAAGTCACCGACGCTGTATTTAGGCTTTTTAATTTTTCTCGCGTTACGCCCGTAACGCCGTGCAAAATTTTCTCGGGCTATAGAGGCATTTTCGAGGGTTACGTCGCTCGGAGTTATACGCGTTCCGCTGTGTCTAGTGTGATCATAAGCATATAAAAAATTTTGTAAAACATCGATGTAACGCTTATTTCACGTGTATGTAAAGTAGCGCCACATTCGCTCTCTTATTGTTCGATTAAAGCGTTCGGCAATCGAGGCTTTTATAGCAGGGTTACGGTCAGCGCGAAAATCGATATGCTTTTTCTTAAGAATTTGCTGGAACGGAGCGCCGATAAATTCTTTGCCTCGATCAGTTTGCAATTGCTGTGGGCGACGATTGTTACTGCGTGCGAGTATGCGTGAGAGATGGCGGGCCACGTTTGCGGTCGTTTTGTCACGCAAAGCCTCGACCCACGCGTATTTGCTCAACACATCGATAACAACAAGCAGATATGCGGACCCATCGTTGTACGTGGCTATCGAGCGAAGATCAGCTAAATCAGCCTCCCACACATCGTCTATATTACTCACGTTGTACGTACGACGGGGAGATCGTCGCCGCACGAAACGATGCATGTTATATGAATCCTGTGTCTCAAGCCATGGTAAAAAATTTTTTCGCGCTACTCTTCGATCCACGTGGGCCAAATTTTTTCTCAAGAATAGGAAGCAGGATGAGCGGTGTCATAATAGATTTTTTGAAAAATTTTCATAATTTTAACTATGACCAGTTTAATGGATTCTTCTTCTTTTTCTTTTCTAACTGTGTGGGGGGTCGATATTTTACTTGTGCGATGTTTTGCAATTGTTCGTCCCCTTCTTCATCCCCCTCCTGCCCCTCGATGATGTCGTTTTCAGCCGTGAGCATTAAATCTCTGTTTGAGTGTGCGGTCTCGGCCTCATTGTTGTTGTTGTTGTAGCTTTTGTTGCTGCTGTTGCTGCTGCTACTATCGCTATCGCGTGGTAAAATAAGACGCCGCTGTGGTGTCGAGGATGATGTACGTGTAGGCTCGTGTAGTAACTCGGGAGTGCCGATAAAATCGCGTGGCATCTGTATTGCTCGCAGGAGTTTGGCAAAGTGAGATCGTCCGATGGGTTTCTCGCCTTTTCTAGCTCGCATAGCATCGTTAACAAGATCAACGATATTGGAATTTGAAATTCTTCTGCCGTCTATGGAAACAACACCGTTACGATCCCATGTCATTTTTTCATCAACGGCGCTGTGATGCAAATTGCGAAGCAACGATATTGCTTTAGATAAAAATTTTTTGGTACGCTATTGATAATAAGTGTGTTCTTGAGTCGAGATTTAACTTTGTTCATTCAAACATCGTCGGATTTATTCTCGTGACTATCGAGTATTGCTGTTTTTCGTTTTGATGAAATATTCGGTACTGCATTATCGTACTCGACCATGTGAAGATAACGCTGTAAAACCTGCTGGTACGCTATCAATTTCTCTCTCTCGCTCTTGTACGAGTGATAGTTTAGAATTTCACTCAACTCAGAGCCGAGGCGCGATAATGGCGTACCGGTAGTCTGTACGGAGGGCAACGGGTCTGCACTAGTAGAAGTAGTAGTAGTAGTAGCAGCAGTAGCGGCGAGTCCAGCGAGACGATGTATATTATCATGAGGAATGAGTACAATCTTTCTGGCATATTCCGTGTCTCGTGTAGGCCAAGACAGGCACAAGAAGCAACTTGAGAAATCCGACACAGTGCTCGACGATGATCTTCCCCTTACCGCTCCAATTTCCCCTTTTGGCGGCTAGTCGTCGAAGAATTGTCGCGTGCCTCCGAAGATGATTCTTTTGCACGTTGTTCAGACTCACGTTTCCCTGTAAAACGTTTAGAGCACACTCGCATATACAGCGTACGAGCGCTACATCTGTTTTGCGCAAAATTGCACGTCGTTGCTCTTGCTTCAGATAACACAGCGCTTGCAATATAATTATTTGCTTTTTATCGAGAGGTCCGCGCAACGCTATTACAAGCGTATTACTGGTACATCGCGCGTCGCATCGCGAACTTTTATTGCTTTTTGAAGCACGTAAACGTAATGGTATTGGTCATCGGGAAATATACAGGCGCGAAATCGACAATTATCAGGCGTCGATTGTTTCAAGTCGAATAATAGATAGCCGTGCGGTGCAGCCGTTGCATCGAAATATACCTCCTGCAAAAATCGCGGATCCTCGGGACATACCTGACGGGCTAGGTGCTGAATTTCGCGCGATCTCGCGGATTTTTGAAGACAACGATATAATTAGTGTTTAAGGAGATATCGCGGTGCCCGTGACCCTGATGGAAGAGATTTTGCGTGATGAAAATGACACTAAGATTTTTATGGTGGCTACCCTTTGTGAAAAAATCGACTACAGTATTGTTGGATGCCTCGCGCATTAGATCGTCAATGACCACAAGTTCAGGTCTTGTATCATTCGAGGAGTCTGCTGCTTGCGGTAAACCCTCGCGAAATTCGATTTTATCACCATACTCTGAATAACCGGACTGCCACTCTGAGTAATAAAAAAGTATACGCTCGAACGGGACATCCGTCATTTCGCGCATGTATTTAAAGAATTTTTTTATAAAATATGTTTTACTACAACCCGTAGGACCGTTTATCGCTGCTGTATATTGCGTGTAGCTCGACGGTACGTATTTGACCGCGTTCGGCATGCGCTCGGGCTGTGACAAGGGATCGTTGTAGACACAAATTATCGCTATTACTTATGCGTAAAATTGACTTTTTTGCTATAGACTCGTGTGTAAGCCTAGTGCCCACACCGGCTCCTTCGATGCCTCGTACTATACATGTCGTCATTCTACATGTACCAGCGTCCATTCGATATTCGCGCGCGCTCTGAGCTACACTATTAACTAGTCGCCATATATCGTCAGGAACGATGTCACGAGCTGGTCGAAATGATAACCATACAGGTCCTTGCACGAAAGACGGTACGCTCAGATTCATACCCAAATAATCATGTCCTTCGCACGATTCTGTAAGGCATGTGAGAACATCTCGTACACCTCCCTCGAACCATGTCAGATGATCGATACCGTCCGGTGGCTGACGAAAATAAAAATCTGTCTCTCGACCCTGCATCCTAAAGCGTGGAAAATAGCGTCTCTGCTCATTGTCGATACCGAAACGTTCACCAGGAGGCAAAATATCACCGTCCCGTGCAGCAGTCCTTCCATCGCCAGGATGCAGTCGACCATCCGTCGACTGCATCCGGGAACCGTCGACGCATTCGAGGACTAGAAGCAAATATAAGTTTATAATTCTTACGTTACACGAATTATATACATAGTATATAGCTAGCGACAAACAAAAATTTTAATTAAATGAAATAAAAATTCTACTAAATGGTTTAATTATGCTTGCAGGTGGACAGACTGGCGATGGAAGGACTGCTGCACGGGACGGTGATATTTTGCCTCCTGGTGAACGTTTCGGTATCGACAATGAGCAGAGACGCTATTTTCCACGCTTTAGGATGCAGGGTCGAGAGACAGATTTTTATTTTCGTCAGCCACCGGACGGTATCGATCATTTGACATGGTTCGAGGGAGGTGTACGAGATGTTCTCACATGTCTTACAGAATCGTGTGAAGGACATGATTATTTGGCTATGACTCTGAGCGTACCGTCTTTCGTGCAAGGACCTGTATGGTTATCATTTCGACCAGCTCGTGACATCGTTCTGACGATATATGGCGACTAGTTAATAGTGTAGCTCAGAGCACGCGCGAATATCGAATAGACGCTGGTACATGTAGAATGACGACATGTATAGTACGAGGCATCGAAGGAGCCGGTGTGGGCACTAGGCTTACACACGAGTCTATAGCAAAAAAGTCAATTTTACGCATAAGTAATAGCGATAATTTGTGTCTACAACGATCCCTTGTCACAGCGCAAGCGCATGCCGAACGCGGTTAAATACGTACGGGCGAGCTACACGCAATATACAGCAGCGATAAACGGTCCTACGGGTTGTAGTAAAACATATTTTGTAAAAAAATTCTTTAAATACATGCGCGAAATAACGGATGTCCCGTTCGAGCGTATACTTTTTTATTACTCAGAGTAGCAGTCCGGGTATTCAGAGTATGGTGATAAAATCGAATTTCGCGAGGGTTTACCGCAAGCAGCAGACTCCTCGAATGATACAAGACCTGAACTTGTGGTCATTGACGATCTAATGCGCGAGGCATCCAACAATACTGTAGTCGATCTTTTCACAAAGTGTACCCACCATAAAAATCTTAGTGTCATTTTCATCACGCAAAATCTCTTCCATCAGGGTCACGGGCACCGCGATATCTCCTTAAACACTAATTATATCGTTGTCTTCAAAAATCCGCGAGATCGCGCGAAATTCAGCATCTAGCCCGTCAGGTATGTCCCGAGGATCCGCGATTTTTGCAGGAGGTATATTTCGATGCAACGGCTGCACCGCACGGCTATCTATTATTCGACTTGAAACAATCGACGCCTGATAATTGTCGATTTCGCGCCTGTATATTTCCCGATGACCAATACCATTACGTTTACGTGCCTCAAAAAGCAATAAAAGTTTGCGATGCGTCGCGCGATGTACCAGTAATGCGCTTGTAATGGCGTTGCGCGGACCTCTCGATAAAAAGCAGATAATTATATTGCAAGCGTTGTGTTATGTGAAGCAAGAGCAACGACGTGCAATTTTGCGCAAAGCAGATGTAGCGCTTGTACGCTGTATATGCGAGTGTGCTCTAAACGTTTTACAGGGAAACGTGAGTCTGAACAACGTGCAAAAGAATCATCTTCGGAGGCACGCGACAATTCTTCGACGACTAGCCGCCAAAAGGGGAAATTGGAGCGGTAAGAGGAAGATCATCGTCGAGCACTGTGTCGGATTTCTCAAGTTGCTTCTTGTGCCTGTCTTGGCCTAAACGAGACATGGAATATGCCAGAAAGATTGTACTCATTCCTCATGATAATATACATCGTCTCGCTGGACTCGCCGCTACTGCTGCTACTACTACTACTACTACTACTAGTGCAGACCCGTTGCCCTCCGTACAGACTACCGGTACGCCATTTTCGCGCCTCGGCTCTGAGTTTAGTGAAATTCTAAACTATCACTCGTACAAGAGCGAGAGAGAGAAATAGATAGCGTACCAGCAGGTTTTACAGCGTTATCTTCACATGGTCGAGTACGATAATGCAGTACCGAATATTTCATCAAAACAAAAAACAGCAATACTCGATAGTCACGAGAATAAATCCGACGATGTTTGAATGAACAAAGTTAAATCTCGACTCAAGAACACACTTATTATCAATAGCGTACCAAAAAAATTTTAATCTAAAGCAATATCGTTGCTTCGCAATTTGCATCACAGCGCCGTTGAGGAAAAAATGACATGGGATCGTAACGGTGTTGTTTCCATAGACGGCAGAAGAATTTCAAATTCCAATATCGTTGATCTTGTTAACGATGCTATGCGAGCTAGAAAAGGCGAGAAACCCATCGGACGATCTCACTTTGCCAAACTCCTGCGAGCGATACAGATGCCACTCGATTTTATCGGCACTCCCGAGTTACTACACGAGCCTACACGTACATCATCCTCGACACCACAGCGGCGTCTTATTTTACCACGCGATAGCGATAGTAGCAGCAGCAACAGCAGCAACAAAAGCTACAACAACAACAACAACGAGGCCGAGACCGCACACTCAAACAGAGATTTAATGCTCACGGCTGAAAACGACAACATTGAGGGGCAGGAGGGGGATGAAGAAAGGGACGAAAAATTGCAAAACATCGCACAAGTAGAATATCGACCCCCACACAGTTAGAAAAGAAAAAGAAGAAGAATCCATTAAACTGGTCATAGTTAAAATTATGAAAATTTTTCAAAAAATCTATTATGACACCGCTCATCCTGCTTCCTATTCTTGAGAAAAAAATTGGCCCACGTGGATCGAAGAGTAGCGCGAAAAAATTTGTTACCATGGCTTGAGACACAGGATTCATATAACATGCATCGTTTCGTGCGGCGACGATCTCCCCGTCGTACGTACAACGTGAGTAATATAGACGATGTGTGGGAGGCTGATTTAGCTGATCTTCGCTCGATAGCCACGTACAACGATGGGTACGCGTATCTGCTTGTTGATATTGATGTGTTGAGCAAATACGCGTGGGTCGAGGCTTTGCGTGACAAAACGAGCGCAAACGTGGCCCGCGGTCTCACACGCATACTCGCGCGCAGTAACAATCGTCGCCCGCAACAATTGCAAACTGATCGAGGCAAAGAATTTATCGGCGCACCGTTTCAGCAAATTCTCAAGAAAAAGAATATCGATTTTCGCGCTGACCGTAACCCTGCTATAAAAGCCTCGATTGCCGAACGCTTTAATCGAACAATAAGAGAGCGAATGTGGCGCTACTTTACATACACGTGAAATAAGCGTTACATCGATGTTTTACAAAATTTTTTATATGCTTATGATCACACTAGATACAGCGGAACGCGTATAACTCCGAGCGAGGTAACCCTCGAAAATGCCTCTATAGCCCGAGAAAATTTAGCACGGCGTTACGGGCGTAACGCGAGAAAAATTAAAAAGCCTAAATACAGCATCGGTGACTTGGTACGTATCAGTTCAGCTAAAGCAGCTCACGTGAAAGGATATGAGCGTGGTTAGAGTAACGAATTATTCAAGATTCAACGAATATCAGTGAATCGAGAACCATTCGTGTATATTTTATGGTACACGATCTGAATAACGAGACTATCGACGGTTTTTTCTACGAGGCAGAATTATCGCGAGTACAAGTACCTCCGTCATCTGAGAAGACGAAAGAGAAGAAGAAGAGGACAAAGAGGAAGAACGCTCGGAATCACCGTCGCTGATAAATATGAGCTCCAAGGATAGCTCTTTCTTTGTCGTACTACCGAGCAACAGTAGTATGCAGTATTTTCCGAATAATACGACGACAAAATTTATTACAAAACTACCGCGTCAGACACGTTTGCACGGAGAATGGTCTGTTTCTCTAGTGGAAATTGTTTATCCGATGACACTTTTACATGTTCCTACTGTAGGGAATCTCGTAACTTTTGAGGATGGTGATTATGATTTATCGGGTTTAAATCTTTTAATACGGAGACGCGCTGATAGAGACCAAGTTCCACCTGGTGTATATCGCTCCATAGACGCTCTTTTGAAGAGTATACGTAAGTTACCTCACGTGGCCGGTCATTTGCGCTTTAAATCGCTTCCGAGCGGGCAGGTCGAAGTGGCGCGCGTATGCGACGGTCTACGATACCACGACTTTCGCGTATCACCCGCTACTGCAAGGCTACTAGGATTCTCGGAAGAGGCCTGTAGGGCTGTAATGATAGAACCGCAATGCGAAAACACAGGGTCGAGGCCTGCATCTCTCACCGGTGCTATACCGGGCAGCATGTTTTTATACACTGATATCTGCGAGAGCTATATTACAGGCGATGTACAAACACCCCTCTTACGAGTTGTTCCCATTGATACTGATGACTGTCCGTATGGTTCGATAAAAATTAAATCGTTTTCAACGCCACGTAATATACCTCTCTTGCGCAATCATTTACACACTATCGAGATCGATATAAGAGACGAATTTGGGGATCCTATACCATTCGAGCAGGGAACGTTGACTGTGACACTACATTTCAAAAGGTCCCACGATTGATTACACCACTATGGATGATATTGACAGTGTGCAGCACGGATAGGGTCGTCGCGGGTACGGTGGTATTAGCCATGTTTATATCGGAACACCTAATCAGCGAGGACACGGTATCGGTAGCTTTCTCGGGGGCCTGTTTCGTCGAGTGTTACTCCTTTTAAAGAAGGGCGCTAAAGCAGTTGGAAAAGAGGCGTTGCGCGCTGATGTAAACGTAGCCGGTGATATCCTCGATAGAAATATAGCTGTGAAAGATGCTATTCGCGAGAGAGCGCGAGAATCAGGCAGTAATCTCAAACGCAAAGCCTCTGAAAAAATTGACACTCTCATGCGGGGGTCGGGTTATAAAAAGCGCAAAATTTCACGTACTCCTCATTCATCGAACGAACGTAAACCACGACGTATCTCTCGTAAAAATAAAAGTGTAATAAAGAGAAAAACAATAAAGAAGAAAAAGAATAATAAGAACAATAAGAAGAAGAAGACTTGTCAACGAACAGTTGCAGATATTTTTGGATAGCTGAAACAAGATGGCTTTTCTACATGCGCACTCGTGCGAGTGTCTTAAATCGGAACTTGAATTATTTTCACTCCCACCGACGCAAACTACTATCGAAGGCTCCAATTGGATGTATTACAAACTAATATCTTCGCTAACAGATGATTCACCGATTGAATTTGTTATTCCCGGACAGAGTGATGAGTATATCGATCTCGCGCATACTATGCTTAGTCTGAGAGTGAAAATAACATCTCCTACCATTACGGAAATTGCCGCGGGCACATCGTCGAAAGTAAGTGCCGGCCCTGTAAACAATCTCTTGCATTCTATGTTTATTCAGGTGGATGTATATCTGAATCAAAAATTAGTTTCACCTCCGAATAATGCCTACGCTTATCGAGCGTACATAGAAACACTTTTCAATTACGGTCCAGCAGCAAAAAATTCGCATCTCACGAGCGTTTTCTGGTACGACGATACACCTGGAGAAATGGATGATATAACATCGGAAAATACGGGTCTTGCGAAGAGAAAACAATTTTTAAATGTCGAAAAAACTGTAGACTTGCTCGGTCATCTGCATTGCGATATATTCAATCAGGAGCGGTTCCTATTAAACGGTGTCGAGATGCGCCTACGGCTGGTTCGGTCTAGAGATTCATTTTGTCTTGTGGGGGATACAAAAAATGGTCAATGAGGCTTAAAGATTCTCGAGGCATCGCTTCTCGTTCGCAGAACAAAAATAGCTCCTGGTGTGCTGCTCTCACATGCTAGAACTCTGGCAAAATCTACGGCTAAATATCCTCTTACGAGAGTCGAGGTAAAAGCCGTTTCAATACACTCGGGTGTTCACGGAGAGATTATCGATAATATCGTGTTAGGTCAGTTGCCGAAGCGTATAATTATCGGTTTTGTCGATAACAAAGCGTTTAACGGTGACTTCAGTATGAATCCGTTCAATTTCCAAAATTACAAGATAAATTATCTCTCGTTGTATGTAGATGGTGCTCAAATACCCTCGAAACCGTTACAACCTGATTTCACGAAAAATCATCTATATGTGGATGCTTTTCAAACGTTGTTTTCGGGAACTGGAATACATTTCTTGAACGACGGTAATTCGATCGATCGCGATAATTATCGCGATGGATACTGTCTGTTTGCTTTTGATTTGACACCCGATCTTTCGGCGAACAGCAATACACATTGGAATTTAATAAAGCACGGTAGTGTGAGAATAGAGGTACGATTTGAGGATGCGCTTGCTGCAACCATAAATTGTGTAGTCTACGCGGAATATGATAATGTCCTTGAAATTGATGCCTCTCGGCAGGTAATGGTGGATTTTACCGGATAAGCGAAAAATGTGCTGATGTCGGCATAAAATTATTTCGTGTTAAGACACGTAGAAGCGTGTCCGCGAGTAACTAATCAGTCGAACTCGGTCATCTGTACGGATTAGACGTGAAAATGGTTATCGTCGTGGATATACAGGGAATGCGTGGTAAAGACTCGGAATTTATTCCGAAAGAAATTGCCGTGGTAGCAGTGGATAGACCGTACTCTGTTCATTGGATCGTTGCACCGCCATGTCACTTTGCCGAATTACCACAGCAATCGAGAAGCCAGAATAATTTTCTCTCGAAATATTTTCACGGTATGGAGTGGTACGAGGGCGATGTGAGCTGTAAACAGGTATACGCTAACTTGCGTGAAATTTCGCGAAAATCAAGACGCATCTATACGCGCGGTCACGAGAAGGCTATACTTCTTTCCGATATCACGAGTCGTGAAATTTCCAACCTGGAGGATGAGGAGGGCGCCCCATCGTATACATTTATGCCGAAATCTTTGCGAAAATGCTTCAGACACGCTATGATAAACGATACAGCGTCTTCGCATTGTGCAATGCGCCAGGCTTTCCAAATAAAAAATTGGCTTCGCGAGCATCCATTCAAAGGAGAATCATACATGGATGTTTGGTCAGCAGACGAAGAGGAAGAGAATAAAAAAGAGGAGAAATCTTCATCATGTGGTCGTGACACGATCGACGACGCTGTGAAATAAATTTTGCATATATATACGTCTTTCAGAGCGTATCGGTCATCATTTAATCATTGACTATGTGTTCAGCATGAACACTAGACAAATCTACGAGAGTCTGCAGTATCTACCACTTTCAACCGTTGGCGTATACCCGGCTGACAGAATTCCTCGTGTATGGTCGTTACGAGCCGGACTCGTAGTTAACACGGATAACCACGACGGACCTGGAGAGCATTGGATCGCCATGTACGTTAACCATCATGGAAAAGGAATGTACTTTGATACCTACGGGCTACCACCGGTTATACCGCAACATCTCGCCCGACTACGAAGAAACTGCAAGTTCTATCGGTACGGCCTCAAGCAGCTACAGAGTAATACGTCGGATGTGTGTGGACAATTTTGCATCGTATTCCTACACCTTATGTCGTGCGGCTTCACCATGTCGCGATTCAATAATCTCTTTAGCGATAATGTAACGAAAAACGACAGATTAGTGCGTGAATATTACAATGCTTTTGCCTCTCGACGATCAGACAGTGATAAAAATAAATTTAACGGCAGAGGAGTCTCCGAGCGAAGATTACCGTGTTTGCAGGGATGTTGCATGCGACGGTAAATATCTGTAAAGTGATTTAAATAAAATATTGATTAATTAAAAACAAATACATCGGTTTACTGTGTCTCTTCTTTTATAATTATATATAAATTATAATATAATATTATAATCGAAGTCTCTCGCGGCACGGTATCATATTCTGCGTCTTTTACTGCAGAGCATTTGCTTCACGAGAAGCACAGCGCAAAGCGGTACGCACGTGCAAAACTGCTGACATTGCATTCAAAGCGCTGCACACCTAGTTATGACTCAGAGGGGGGTTTGTTATTTTCAAACACTGTGGTAACCGCCAGCCTCATCCGGAGCATTCAGTCTGTCTTTAACTTCGTGATCGTGCAGTCTAAAACGTTTTTGCGCTATGTATCCTCGTTATGATGCAAGTATTCTGGGTGTCGCGTTTTTGTGCAGTGTTTTATATATAGACTTGGACATGGTGGTTCATCTGCGAACCGATGAAATGTGGGACGCGTACGAGGAGATGGCGAAAATTCTCCATCGTGTTTTTTACGAGTGGGATCGCGCATCGTTTAGTATCGCCCTGGAGGACCTTTACGAGGGGATGCGGTGCATGGTTGTGGAAAACGGTCGTGCGGATCGCGGTGAGCTGATCTATGCAGATGGTGACGGATATTCGGAGGTACTCCTAATCGATGAGGGGTACCCAATATTCGTCAATTGGGATAACTTATATTATCCTGATACCCTCACCGGCATGATACCTGCCTTATGCATGGGGTGCCATCTACATGGATTGGAACGGGTTGACGACTCTGGCTTAATGCCGCTGCTGGAGTCAATGTGTGGTTCCGCCGCATCATTGCACGGTGTTGTGGTGAGAAGCGAGAGTCGTACTCCCAGTATTAGGTTAACGACGTTGGACAATGTGGACGTGGTGGAACACGTATTCGGGGTTCTCGGAGAGGACGTAGCAATCGGCTACGATGGCGGCGACGTGGACGAAGGCTTCGAGGACCCCGAGTCTCCTGACATGGACGGTGCTAGGTAGAAAAAGTGTGTGCGTGAGCGTATGCGTGCGTGTGTGTGTGGGTGTGAGTGGGTGCGTGCTCGCGTATATGTGTGTGTGTGAAAGTGAGAGAAAGAGAGAGAGAGAGAGAGTTAAAACCGCCGTAGAAGGAGAAGGATAGTACAGCAGCAGCGGTCAACAACACCGGGGCGATGCTACAGCGATGTTCCTTGTAGATCCGGGAAAACTCAAAGTAGGGCTGCAAGATTCTCTCCTCGATTTACTCCTCGTCGTTTCGGAGGATATATCCTGGTACCCACGATAGGTGGTGACCGATTTAGACGAAACCAACGGTAGAGTGGGACGATATAATACTCGCTACTACGTCCTGTTCGCTCGACGGTAACCGGGAAAAAGCCCTGAGGTCCAGCCGGCACGCGTGCCCGTGAACTATGATCCCCTCTTAGCGAGCCGAACTCGGTCACTTAGGGGAATCGATGTCGCTCGATGACCGCGACTAGCACCTCAGCTGGACGACGCCTAAATTAGCAATAGATAATACTGAGAGTAGCTCCATTCGGCCGATGAACCCCATGAGACAGCTGGACTGCTGCAAGTAGATGATAGATAGCAGCGTATCGGTTGCCGATGAACGTAGAGCCGGACGGCGGTATCTCCCGGCAGCGAGAAATGGAAAATATCTGTATCCTTTCTCCTACGAAGGGTGATTGGATCCCGAAGCCGGCAAGATGTGTGTGCAGTACTCTTTCTTTCTCTTTCTCTGCGTCCCTCGGTCGTACAATTTAAGAAATACAAAAAAACGAAAATAATTAAATAGAGTACGGCGATTATTCCTTACAGCCCTGCGAGATCGTGTTGGCAGCCGTCGTGCGAAGAGGACATAGCGCTCGAATATTTTGCCACGTTACAATGGGATGGTAAAGAGTTCCAGAAATAAATGCCAGATAGCGAAAACCCCTCATGGTAAGTCACAGTACGATGTGTAGGTATGACAAAGCTTGATCGAGACTGCCTTGAGGGTCGTTCAACTGCGGTTGTTACTCAAATAAATAATTCTTGAATGTAAGCTGGTGTACTTTGATGGACAATCCTAAACATAACAATACCGAGAAAGTAAAGACGTTTTGCTTTCACAGTGATCCCGCCAAGTTGACGCTTAAAGGTTGAG